>CABHPQ010169940.1:9360-26245 GCA_902168405.1 Peromyscus aztecus
ACACACACACACACACACACACACACACACACACACACACACACATACACACACACACATACACACACACAAAATCCATCAATACAACATAAAGTCACATAAAAATCAACTTTTGCTAGGCATTGTGGCTCTGTAATTCTAGCATTTGGCATCTGAGGCAGGAAGATTCGTTATGAGTTTGAGGCCAGCCTCAAACTTGAGGCTACATAGTGAGTTCCAGTCCAGCGACAATAATAATGATAATGATAATATCCAAGTTTTAGAATAGTTTTGTGTTTACAAACAAAACAAACCCATTCAGCATCCCTGCCTCCTGCACACCCACACTCCATCCATCATGGCTTGTGTGGCCTACTTGCCATATTAATATTGTTGAATCAGCCCATAACAGATTCATTCATCCTGACTTCATTTTTCCCAGTGTCTTTGCTTGACTGCAGTAACCTACCAGTCTGGGGTCCCACACTGCATTACCTGGCATCTCTCCCATCTTCTCTTGGCTGTGACCATTCTTCAGACTGACTTTGCTTCTGTGGGCCTTGGGAGTTTTGAGGCATCATAGCCAGGGACTTGGTAGACTGGTCTTCAGGGAGGCCTCAGGAGCTGTTTGTCTCGTGGTTGCAAGAGGATAGGGGTCCTGGGAAAGAAAAGCTCTTTCATTCAAGCCTCTGGTGGTTGTGTCTCTGCCTCCTTCCAAGTTGCCCAGCTTCAGACAGCAAGAATCACACTCCGCGGGTGCAGCCCCTCCCCAGTGCTCCGTTACCGCTGGAGGTAAGCACCTTTGCTATTCATTGCGCTAAGAACAGAAGCAGTTTTGGAAGTTGAGGGTGTGCTTGGCAATAGCTGATGAAAGGAAAGGTGTGTGCGCGCGCCTCATTTCCAATTATAGCTGCTATCCAGGGAGATATAGGACGTTCCTCATCAGCAATGGCTTATTTTAGTCATAAATGTGAACAGTAGATACAGTCTCCTTCCTTATTGTCAAGGAGGAGAACCTTGCTTTGCTTTTTACTGGCACAATTGTGTCCTTTTCCCCTTTTTACTTTCAGTTGCTAAAGGAGTCAGGTTCATATTGATTTGTTTGGTTGATTGTTTAGTTAGTTAGTTTGGGTTCACCTTTAGTATGGTCCCCCAGCACTGCTTTGGATCCTACAACAGAAGTGAGGCTGGGACCATACTGAAAAGGGTACTGTTCGGTTGTTACAATGCTTGCCATGAGAACACGAGGCCCCCAGAACCTGTAGAAGACGCCTGCATAGCCGCAAGCATTGTAATCTCAGCACTGAGGAGACAGAGACAAGAGGATCCCTGGGGTTCTCTGACCAGCTAGTCCAGCTGAATTATCAAACTCTAGGTTGAGCAAAAAACCCTGTCTCAAAAAGTAAGGTGGAGAGTGATTGAGAAAGATATCTGCTATCAATTTCTGGCCCCCACATACATGCACATATATTCCACATATATGCACATATAACCCCTCCAACTCAGGAATAATATGTCTCAACTGGAATTTATTTTAAGAAAGCAAGAGGTATTCATTATTGAATAACTAATATCATCCTTCATATTATTGAGGGCCAAAGAAAGAGCCCATGTAGTCATCACCACATACGCTCATGTTGAAAACATTCAATAAAATGTCAATTGATGACTACTCCTTTTCATTGACATGTGATTTTTACATTTCATTTATTACCATGCAAATGTATTAAACTTTTTCATTAAACTGGTGAATACCAGAGAGAGTAAAGAAATAAGGGTGTACCCGGCTCCCACTGTCGGGGGTTTCAATCCTCTGTCATTCGACTCCATTGCTTCTGAGGGTGGTAGAGCTGAGATTATCAGGGTAGAATTTTAGGGAGGAACAAGGCTGCATCCCTTATGGTAGCTAGAAAGGACAGACCCAGGGCAAAGCACATCCCCCAAGGACAAGCCTGAGGGACCCACAGCTTCCAAGTAGGCTCCAGTCATAGAAGTTCATCATCCCCCAACAAATGTATCTGCTGATGAAGTCATTGATTAGGTCGAAGCCTTTACTATCTGATCACCTCTCAATGACCGCTCTACCATCTGAGGACCAAGCCTTCAACTCACAAGTCTTTTGGGAAAAGGCTCAAACTATAACAATACATAAGTGATGTATATTTGTATTGTCAGTTCTTGGGACTTACAGGGAATTGATTTTAGGATCCTTATGTACCCTCAAATCCCTCATATAATACATGGCCCAGTATTGGTATATCAACTGTGCACACCCTCCTGAATACATTAAGATACCTTACTCATAGTTCCCGATATATTCTAGATGCTCCATAGACTGCTGTTCTGTTGTATTATTTAGGGAATAGTCAGAAGCCTGTAGATCTTCAGTACAGATATAGTTTTATGAAATCTTTTTTATTTTAATTTTTTTAATGAAACAAAACCACCTAAATTCCAGACAAGTGCCCTGCTCTTGCATTCAGACAGTGTACTATAGTAATAGGCTCTCTCTTTATTTCTCTCTCTCTCTCTCTTTTTTTTTTTTTTAATAAAAGAACTTGTGTGAGAATTGTCACCAAAAATTACAGGTTAGAATGCCTAAAGTCAGGGAAAGAGATGCCAAGAAAATTAGATACTAGAGATTATGGAGCCTCTCAAACATGAAGAGTTTCCTCTAATAGTATTCAATGTAGCTCATTTATAATCATAAAAAATTCAAGAAGATCAATTATGTTAAGTAACCCCTAAAGGGAAAAGACTGATGACCTAATTGATAATATTCACAACTCTATTGTCAAGTTCAAGATCAAAAGGACTGTAATATTGTCTAACCTGGATATAATATGCATATATGATAGCTGCCTTGGCTGTTCCTCTTCCAACTGTTTCTATGATTCCAGAGATTTCTTCACCAAGAGACTCTATCAACAATGTGGTTCCATTTTCTACTTCCAGCTGAAAAAATAAACCTTTTCTAGCCTCCTAATGAAGCAGATGAACTGAGCTGGTGTGTAAGCATTGATGGCTGACTTGGGCCTCTGAATATTTTTTTGTCTGTAGTCCATTGAGCTCATAGATAGAGAACTATTGATCACAACACATGACTTTTATTATACACACACATATGTGATATATATAATCATATATATATATATGTGATTATGTAGACAGTTACACATCACTTCATGACAAGAAATGTGTTCTGAGAAATGAGGTAGATGATTTTACCACTGCATGAACATCATGGAGTATGCTTATATGATGGTGTAGCATGTCATACACCTGGTGGCACTGCCGCCATCTTTTATATGGTCCATTATTGACCGAAAGGCTGTTACACAACTGTGTGTGTGTGTGTGTGTGTGTGTGTGTGTGTGTGTGTGTACACTGAAGCTCAAAACTTAGCTTCTCAGTTAATGTGATAACAGTAGAGGCTTTGTATTAAAAATAGAGAACAATGCAAGAATGCCTGCTGTTTAACACTGGACTGGAAGTAATACAATTAGACAATGAAAAATAAATAGAGGTCAGCAAGATGGCTCAGTGGATAAAGGTGCTTGCCTCCTGGGTGCTGGGATTAAAGGTGTGTGTTACCATCTCGTGAGTTTAAATATTTTTAAAAGTTCTTTAATTTTTAAAGATTTTCTTTACAGGCGTATATTATATGTTGAGCATGCCCCCTCCCCTTCCATGCTCTCAAACCCACCCCCTTCTAGTTAACCTCTTTGGTTCCCTGGACAATTTCATTTCTGCTTGTATTCAAATACAGACACATGGTTTTATGTGACTATGAAATCTAGAAACGGTGAATGGGAGGAAGGACGCATTTGTCTTTCTGATACTGGCTTAATTCACCTAATATGGTTGTCTCCAGTTGCATCCAATCCACTTGAGACGTTTTTGACTTTGAGACAAGCCTTGGGGAGGGTTCAGTGGTTGGAGGTGAGGGTAGTTGACCCTGACAACTGGCGGGTGAGCTGTGGCTCCAGGCTTTGCCAACACAAACCAACAGCCACCAGGGAAAGAGCCTGCATGATAGAGTGCAGGTTGGGCCCCACGGCCATTAAAACTTCTGCCTTACTCTGAATTAACTCAGTTTAGGAAACCCTAACTTTTATCCCAGCCATCTTTGTTCTCTGCACTTTGGAGAGCCTCAGGCCACGAATTTATTTGGGAGGGTGACACGGAATGGGAGAGGAGGGACCATGCTGATCACTGTCAGTGTTAATTACTCTTCTCTATTAATACACTTTCGAAATATACTTCAAAAATAATGATGGACGAACTTAGATAGGGAAAAGGTTATATCAGGGTCAAACAAAACACAGTTTGTAGGCATCCCTTACTTACTCATTCACATATTTTTTAGCCCCCACTATGCTTCCTGCATGGATGCCAGGTTCCAAGGTCACTTAGGCAAAGAGGTCTTAGGTAAGGCTGTGCGAAGTTTTGCTCTTGTTCAATTCAATTAAAACCCAGTGGTAATCTAAGCATTTATATAATTACAGGCAGTTATTATCTAGATTGTTTTCCAAAGGCCAACTTTGACTCAGAGTGCCTTTGAAATCCTTACACAGAACAAAACAATTATTACACACGAGGTTTAGCTCGAGCAAAGAGCTGGAGTGCAAAGCCTTTTGTCGAAGTTTCCAAAGTGCATGGTTAACGTTTAAAAGGCAGCTCTGAAGAGTGCCTTCCCTGAAGCTGCTTCTACACCTCTCCAGACAGGAAGTATGAAAGAGGCCTGGATGTTTCCCATTCTCTGGAGAGGAATTTTCTCCCTTTACTTAGGAATTAGATTAAAAATAGCATTTTACTTCTTTGCAGGTCTACAGACAGGATTAAATGTGAGGCTTGGTCCTCTAGCTTAGATTGTGAACGTTAACCAGGAGATAACATAGTGAGACTCTGAAGAGCCAGCCAGGGGTGTTGTGAAGGTCAACATCTTCATGCCCAAGTTAAAATGAGCCCCCATGGTCTTTGACTAGCGTCCTCCATTTCCCCTGCGTAGACGAACATTTTTGTGGCTGTTTCTCCTGCTCAGATCCAGCTGCCCCAGTGGGTTCAGTACTTATCTCTGTAGTTCTGTTTCTTTGGGGTTTCTGAACCTTTCCTAAGAGGGCATGTCACAACAGCCTTTCATAGCTCTTCTTGGCTCTGTTTGTTAACTATCAAAAACAAGTAGGAAATAAATACATCTCCAGCTATTTTGCACTTTCTTAAGAAGTCCAGGTCCCGTCTCATAATTTATGGGCATAACAGAATTCTAGCCATGTCCCTTTCAGGAATTTACATAGCAAAGTAATCCAAGAGATACACTCCCTAAAGCAGGACTGACCTGCTAGGTTTCTGATATTGAAAGAAAGAAGGCAGTTGTTGGGGAGTCGAATTGCAGCAAGAGGAACTTCTTACTCTGTTCTGCAGAGTCTGCCTGCTTAAACTGTGGGTCATGACCCCCCATGGGGTTACATAACTGTATGTGGGGGAAGGGCAAAAATGGTAACAGTGAAAGGTCTCCATATGTGCAACAACCAAAAATTAATTGGAAACAAGTATGTACGGCATCTGGGGGTGCTTGTGGCCGTAGGAGCCCATGTTCAATGCATTGCACATCATCACTGCAGCCTTGGTTCCGAACATGCACAGCATGCATACTTTGCCTTCCACATACTGTCGCAACAGCACCAATGCCACTGAGCACAGCCTGGCACACCCCACTCAGATTTGAGGCTATGGTGTGGTATGAGTTGCTGTGTTTTGAATGCACACATGCAGTTTTCCACTCTTCCAGAAAGAAACACGATGCTTTGACTGTGAAATGCAGACTTACTACTTTCTCACCATCATCCCTCAGCTTGCAAGTGCCTAATGTCTTGGAATTGTATTGTGCTAGAATGCCTGATTTTGGAAAAGTATTTAGTATTTATTTTGTGTGGAGGTAGAGGGCCCTTGCTGAGGCAAGAGTACAACATGGGGAAGCCAGTTCTTACTTTCTGCCGTGTGGGTCCCGAGGATCGAACCCAGGGATCAAACCCAGGTCATTACCCTTGTCGGCAGGTGCCTTAACCATTGAGCCACCTTGGCAGCCCAGAATGTTTGATTTTCAGAATTACTGTTTGAGTTGCTGACTTGAATTTCATTAAAAAAAAAGATCATCCCATGAATTTTGGCTTGGATTAAGAGAGAATTTCCAACAAATTCTGAAATGACTCTGAACATGCTTCTGCCATTTTGAATTTACTTATGTGGGTATTCATGTAAAGCAGTATTCCCAGGACTGATGATTATAAAATCAAAATATTTATCAACTTGGAAATATTGAAGATAACCTGACTCCCCACAGAATCAAATATTCAGCCAAGATTTAATTCTTTATATAAAAATAAACAAACACATGCATGTCAGTATGCTGACTTGCTTTCATCTTTAACAAATGGTGAAATTATAAACATATACCAAAAAGTGTCCTAAAATACACTCCTTTATTATCAGTAACTGATCTGTATGCCTATTTTATATACCAGTGTACCTGTGGTCACATAAAATTGTCATGTGTGCCCCTAGCGGAAAATGTCTAAGAAGCCCTTTTCTACAGCACAAAGGAAGAAAATAGCAGAAGAATATATAAAAGTAAAAAGACTTTAATAATTTTTGAGACCGAGTCTTCCTATCTAATGTGGTCTGACTTTGAACTCCATAATGCTAGGATTACAGTCGTGTGTGTACCACTACATCCAGCTCAAGGCGTCTTTTAAAACGAGCAGCTGGGTTCAGGGGTGTACACACATAACCCCAGAACTTGGGAAGTAGAATCAGGAGAATTGGATATTCAAGGTCCCCCCTTGGTTACATAATGCCTTTTTTTTTTTTTTTTGAGGCCAGCCTGGGCTACATGAGTCCCTGCCTCACAAAACAAAACAAAACAACAACAACAACAACAACAGTAAATAAGGACTTGGCTCAAATGGCACCACAACACCCAACCCATCCTCATCCATCTAAAAAGAAATATGTCTTCAAGCTTACCGAATTATGACATTCCAGCATCTTCTACGTCAGAGTGTGAGCTACAGGAAGAAAGGGGTCTTGAATGTTTTGTTCACTGATTTATCCTGAGGTTCCTGACCAGTGCTTGACTCCACCCCACTCCACCCCCACCATGTAACACTATTCCAGTTTGTACAACACTGAGGACAGAGCCCACGTCTCTATGCATGTAAAGCAAGCACTCTACCAGCTAAGTTATATCCTGTCCCCTGGTTTTGTTATTTGAGACATTCCCATCTGAAGTCCAGTCTGGCCTGGAAGTTATTCTATAGACCAGGCTGGTCTCAAACTTGTCAGCCTCTGGCCTCCACCTTCCAAGTACTGGGGCTACAGGCATGTATCACCACCATACCCTGTTTATAATATTTTCCATATTAAAATGAAATGTGAAGGAGGTATGAGTGACCAGAAGACAAAGCAATGGACTAGAACTAATTGATCCACATTATAAATATTCAACTGGTACCAAAGGCATCTCAAGACACCAACAGATTGTATGTCCTTTCCCATGTGGTCTAAAACAGCTCACACCCATGAAGGTCTCCTCTATTCCTTCTGACAGGGACTATGAAAGTTCATTTTGATTGAATTCAAAACAATTTAAGTAACTGAGTAACTCAACAAATTATTCTGCAGTCCATTTCAAGAGAGACATGAATGATGGCTAAGTTCCGACCAGCCCTGGCCACTTGATGTGTGTGTGAACTTTGTGGCATGCTGCCTGCAAGGCGCCAAGGGCCAAGAATGTCTTAAGCTTGCAGGCTGGAGAATGGAGGGGGAGGAGTCTAAGGAGGTACGCATCTGAGTCTGCAGAGCCGTCAAATCTAAGAGTTCAGAAGGAATGAAGGACTCCAGTGACAGGGACATTCAGATTGCCGTGTCCAACCAGGAGGAAAGGAAAAGCCCAGTGTGAGGACACAGGACCCCTAGCTAGGGGGAGGCTAGGACAGGAGGATCACAAGTTTGAGGCCAGCATGGGCTACCAGATCCTATCTCAAAAGAAGAAAAAGAGAAGGATGAGAGCATTAAAAAAAAAACAACACAACAAAGCACTGAACAAAGTCATTTAAACTATTTGACATATTTTTATGAATTATTTGGGAATTTTGTACAATGCACCCCAATCATATGCTTCCCATTCCTCCCTGGTTTACCTTCTCACCCCTGTAACCCTCCACCCCCTAAAGAACTCACCAAGTTCAATTTGTGTTGCCCATATACTCATTGGAGCGTGGTCAAACTCCCAGTGGCCAGTCTCTTAAAGAAAACTGAGCAGTTTCTCCGTATACTCCAGAAGCCATCAACTGTGAAGAGCTGCATTTCAGCATCTTTATCACAGTTTTTAAGGACTCTCTTCAATAGCTTCCTGTCTAGACCATCTGCCTGTCTGTTTGTATGTCTCTGATGAGGGAGAGGTTGCCACAGAAGCCTCCAATGTCTCTCATTCTCAGTTACCAGTCTGCAGTCATCGACACCACTGCAAATGGAGCTTCCCTGCCCACAGTGGCTGGTAGCAGCACAGATCAGAGACATCAACATGGCCTCTGGCTGCTGCAAGGACCACAGAAGTCTCTCAAGGAGACTCCATCCAGAAAATGAGCCATTCTTCATCTCGGATAGCTTGTTGCTCAGAGTCAGGGTGATTGTGCAGCTGAGCAGCATGTTCGGGGGCAAGGCCTGCTCAAGCTCAAGGCTGCTGAACACCATCCTGCCCTTAGTGCCTGTCACCCTGCCAGAACCTCAGCTTGTACAGGACACCTTATTCAAGAAGCCAGCTGAATGCTCTGTCTTTAGTCATTGCCCTGTAGCTGACTTCATGGATTGCTTTGATTCCCAAAAGACTCAAACTGTTACTTGATTCTTTCCACCCTCCTCGTCCTTCAGCTCACAAGGCTGGGTGTTCTTGTCCTCTGTCTGGGTTCAGGGTGTGCCTGTACTTCAGAAAGGGAGACAGGATCTGCAATTCATTCTAGCCAGGACCAGTTAATACAGGCTAGCCTTCAGGACTTGCCTTTAGCAGGTTGATGTTGCTGACAAGCTATTTAGAAGACATGCAAGCATGACTTCTGTGAACTTGACAGACTCTTTGAATACAATAAGGGATATAAAAAAAGTAAAAGCTTGATTATTAGGCCTGGCTATGTACCTCAGTAGGTGGAGTACTTGCCTAGCATGCACAAAGCTCCCGGATTGATTCCTCAGCACGGCAGAAATGGGATGTGATAGTGCATGCCTGTAATGCTGTCATTCAGGAGATAGAGTCAGGAGGATCAGAACTCTGAGGTCATCCTCTGCCACATAGCAAGTTTGAGGCTATTTGGGGATACAGGATAGAGACCCTGCCTCAAAAAAATATATTGATTATTAGGACAGCCAGCACAGCAACTAACAAACCAAAGGACAGTCCAGAAAGAGTTGCATTTCAGCCCGTTCCACAATATCACAGTGTCTCCAGTTCCATGAATGAGGCTGCCTGTGGCTGAACAGCAGTATCCAAGCCATGCTGCTTTCTTTCAGGGAGCTGGCGCCAAGGCTTGTCTCGAGTGCCCGGGGCCAGCATGTGCCTTTGTGCAAAGTAGGGAAAGCCGTCCCTGCATTGCAATGCTGTATTTCTATCTGTTAGGATACTGTTGTCAAATGCTACGAACCTGTGATAGGCAATCGATTACAAATCCTTGAGGCATGAACTCTGAATGGTGCCCCTTAGGGGCTATACAGTGTGTAGCCAACACAGCTGTTACAGCGGTCTCAAGACCCAGTTGTTCAGGGACTAAGAAAAACTCCCATTGTTTCTGAAGGTCTGGGCCAAAGGTCTGGAGGGCGCCTGCCAGTTTATTAAATTAATGCAGCACTTACAGAGTGGTTATTAAATCAGAGACTCAGTGCTGCATGCTTGATAGCCACTATCTTCTTTAATCATCACCAAAGAATTGTGAATAAATATTATTTTATGCTTATTTTATTACTATTATTATTAGTGTGTGTGTGATTGTGTGTGTGTGTGTGTGTGTGTGTGTGATTGTGCTTGTGTGGAGGTCAGAAAACAACTTCCATAGTATAGTTTCTGGAGCTCAAACTCAAATACTAACATGGGCTGCAAGCGTTTTTTTGACCCACTGAGTCGTCTCGCTGGCCCCCAGTCTTTTGGAAGCAAAGAAGTCCAAGATGAGATAGTGTATGTGATGCTCTAACTCACACATGTAGTCCGATGCCCACCCGGAATCCTGAGAACCAATGCTAAGGTTACACTCTTCCTTCTCAGCAGGTGCTCCTAAATATACGCATTTTCTTGACAGACTACATTCCACATTCCGTTGGAATGTGACTGATTTGTGTAAGTTTCTCTAGATTGATTCGTATTGTTGGGTTTCTCAAGGAAAAAGGGGGAAGCTTTAGGGTGACACAGAAGACGATGTGAACATATTGGGAACTGCAGATGTGAACGAGAAACCCACCTTTTCAGACCGAACGACAGAACACCACGCAGATGGACTGGTTTGGCTGTAGAAGTGATGTGCGTGGTGCCACTGAGTCATCTGCGTCTCAGTGGGCCCAGCCGGCCTTTGCTCAATTAGGAGGACCAGCCCTCCAAATTGGAAGCTGGTTGGCAGAGATTCAAGTCTAAAAGCCTAAGCTTTCAAACCATCCTTAAGATCTTTGGTGAATCTACATGTCTGCTTCCTCTGAGTACAAGCCAAAGAGGGGCCGGCTGGCCAGACCAGTTTTCTTTCCTCTGGGCCTTTGACATCTTGGGACCAGAGCTTTGGGTCCAGGAAAACATTCTCCTTGAAGTCTTGCTTGCTCGCCTCCCTTGTCAGGGGAAGCTGATTAAAACAAACGAGGAATGAAACGTTTTTTGCCCATCAGCTCCTTGTTTGCTTCTCTTCCATGAACAGTTCTTAATTTAACCGATTTCCTTCTTAATTAGATTTAGCAATTAGGGTTGCCCATTAGCCTAAAGTTTTCCTGTAAGAGACTCATCTTCCACCAAGCCTGCCTGCTTTACAGCCCCACAGCTGCGTAATTGGCAGTTAAATTCACATCCATTCCAAAGCACACTAGATCCGCACAGCCCTACCCAGGTGGCTGGCACTAGTCTGCTCCAGTGATGGAAGCCAATGCCAAGCACCCCCTTGCCAGCTACTCTAGGGCAAAGGGGCCACAGAGCAAGACAGTCTGGGACATTTAGATCTCCACACATCACTCATCTAGTCATCCAACCAAAGCTTATTGGACACTTGTGATCTCCAAACACTGTCCTGTTGGAGGGAACTGTCTGCCAGGCTGCAGAGGGGAGCTCTGCGTGTAGGGGAAGCTGTGGTTTTGTGCAGCAAGTGAGTGGCAGTTACCCCACCATGCTGTTACAGACTTGATGGGGATTAAAGATGAACTATTGTTTTTTCTTCAGAGAGTAATTGTTGTTGTTGTTTTTAGTTGTTTGAGACTGGGTCTCCTATATAGCCCAGGCTGATCTTCAACTCACTATATAGCTGAGGATAGTCTTGAACTCTTCCTGCCGAGTACTGGGATGACAGGTGTGTACCCCATGCCCTGTCAAAGAGTAATTTTTATTCCATGTTACTTTGCCTTTATATTTTGGGGAAAAAAAAGAGTAGGTCTCTCTGATGTGCACACTTAATTTTTTTAATTTCAGAGTTTTCTTTATAGAGAAATCTGGCTTATCCTCCCAGGCTGCAAATGTAATTAACAAGTACTTCCTTGCTTCTGTTTTCTGTTTGTTTGTTTGTTTGTTTGTTTGTTTGTTTTGAGAAAGGGTATCACATAGTCCAGGGTGGTTTCAAATTCACTGTGTCGCTGAGGTGTAGCTGAGGACTCCCTTGAACTTCTGATCCTCCGGTCTCCTGAGCGCTGGGGCTGCAGGTACATGCTAAGGGTGCACACATGCTAATGGAGTAAACCGAGCTGCAGCCCCACCCTCACAGCTCCTTAAATATGTAAGCGCTCATTGCATATGGCATGTTGCTCTTTTCTTGATTTAAAGTTAGCATGTTGAGCAATAGGTTTCATTACGGCTTTGTCATACATTTATGTCATTATACCTCCTCCTCCTTTCTCCGTGTCCCTGTCCTCCTCAGCTTGTCCCCTTTCCCTCTCCCCAATAGTCCCGGCTTCTGCTCTCCTGGGGACTCTAACAGAACAAGAACGAGCAAACTAATTGCTAAATCTGACCGGGAAGGAAATAGGTACAATTCAGACTCCTTCTTGTAAGAATCCAACAAGAAGGCAAGAATGCTTTATCAGGCCCGAAGCAGAACAGATGTTTGTACAGATGACAGAGCTAGCAGTGGGATGCCTTCCCCAGGTGTGGAGAGACACCTGCAGCAGGGGCTGGCCCTGGGGCTGACACCTCATGGCCCCAAGGCAAGAAGAGTCTTTGGTTTTTGTTAGGAAACAGGTGGCTCTGTCTTACTGCTCAAATTACTCAAGGTAACGAGCTGCTTCTGACGCCCTGGAGGTTTGCAGTCAAGCAGGATTTTTTTCCTTCTGTTTGAGCAGCTGAGGGTCAAGCTCAAGGGCAGTAAATGAGACTGATAGAGTCAAGCTCCTCCCTTTTATTACTTCAATTGAGTGACTTCAGAGCCCGCAGACTTGACCTCTGTGGATAACAATTATGGGTTGGATGTGTCTCTGAGAACTTCCTGTGTTGAGAATTTGCTGTCTGGATTCATCTGGGAGTGGTGTTTTGAGATTCCGACTTTGGAAGTTCACTGGGATCAGATGAGGTTATAAGGGTGTGTCCCCCATGATGCCCAAAGGGACATTGTAAGAGGAGAGAGCTGAGCTAGGGGTAGCTCTGGCTTTCTGTGAGATGCCCTCGCCACAGTTGTGTTGAGTAGATTGAGCTGATGCTGGTTCTGCGTGCTGGCACTTTGGGCTCCAAAAGTTGGAACCAGATAACCTTCAGTTCTTTATAAATTTCCTGGTCTCAGATGTTTTCTTACAGAACCAAAAATTAAATACCAGGAGGAGCATGGCTATTTCTCAGAAGGAAAATGAACTTTCAAACATTAAAGTGATATAAAGAAAGAAAAAATGGTTTTAGAGTTCAGTGCAGTAGTTAGGGTTCCCTATGCATGGATTCGATGGGTCACAGGTAGAAATTGGTTTCTTTTAATTGTTTAATTGTATTTATCTATTTGGTGTGTGTGTGTGTGTGTGTGTGTGTGTGTGTGTGTATGTGTGTATGTGCATGCACCATATGTGTGTGGATGCTCATGGAGTTCAGAAGAGCGTGTTGGATCCCTTGGAGCTGGAGTTATAGGCAGTTATAAACTGTCCCATGTGGGTCTGGGGAACCAAATCCTGGTCCTCTGCAAAAGCAACAAGCATTTATCCATGGAGTCATCTCTCCAGTCCCTGAGCATTTCCAGTCATGGAATGAATACACCAAGAGTCAAAGGCCAGGTGGGCAGTAATGGAGGTAAGGCTCATTCATAATCCCCATGGGCAGCGGCATAGGCCAGCAGTATAGGCGTATGCCTCCCCTTTCCCTTGCAGAGAGAGGATGGCTGGAAAGATCTGTCATGCTGCTTTAATACCCTTCCCCCGCCCCCAGCAACCCCCTCCCCTGTTTCCTGGGATAATCAGATCATTTGCTTAAGCTATGTTTGTTTGGCCAGAACTTAAAGACTGAGGGAGATCGGTTGTACATTATAAGTTGAATAGGTGCCCTGATGTGCTGTTTCTGAAGCATTGCTTGAGGGTTTGGAGAGATGGCTCAGTTGGTAAAGTGCCTTCCATGCAAGCATGAGGTCTTTAATTCAGTCCCACAGAAATATCAGATGGAGTGGTGCACATCTGTAATTTCAGCGCTAGGGAGGCAGAGACAGGAGCATCACTGGCTGTTGATGTCTACCCGGTGTAGCCAAGTTGGCAAGCTCCAGGTTCAGTGATCAATTCTACCCCAAAGAATAAAGTAGAGAGCAGTTGAAGTTGACCTCTGACCTCTACTGCACGAAATCTCCTGTGCTAAGGCATCGGAAAACATTCATGTACACACAGAGAGACACAGATACACATACAGAAACACACACACACACAAAACTTCTTAACTCCAAGGGTGCCCTCTCTGCTGCTTACCTCCTCTGAGCATTGTCTGTGAGTTATTCTGTTTGTTTGGTTTTGTTTCGGGAGACAGGGTCTTACTATGTGTTCCTGGTTGGCTTGGTATGCACTAAGTAATCCAAGCTGCCATTGAACTTGACGATAACTTCCCACTCTGCCCTGAAGTGCTGGGATTATAGACATGTACTACCACCTCCAGTTTGGAATGACCTTTTTTACTGTTTTATTTTATTTTGAAGTGTGTGTGTGTGTGTGTGTGTGTGTGTGTGTGTGTGTGTGTGTACACACTCCCATTTGTGTATGCTATGAGTGCAGGCTCCAGGAGAGACCAAGAGGGTGCCAGATTTGCTTGGAACTGGAGTTATAGGTGGTTCTCTGCAAAAGCAATACACACTCTTAACTGATGAGCTACTTCTCTACCACCACCATCCTTTAAAAAATATTTATTTCTTATGTGTGTACATGTCTGCATGCAAGTATGCATGTATGTGAAGGTGTGCATGCCTGTGCAAAAGCAGAGGCCAGAGAGGGCATCTGGTGTCCTTTCCCATCACTGCCCGTCTATTCCTGTGACATAGAGTCCCTTCCTGAACATGAGACTTTTGTCTCTGCTAGGCTGGAAGCTGGCAAGTCCGAGCAACTCTCCTTTCCCCACTCTCACTCTGGGAGTTGGGGTTACAGACATTTTCAGGGATGCGTGGCTTGTTACAGGAATGCTTGGATCCAAGCTCCAGTGCTTATAGGGGCCGGGTCTTTCCTCCAGGGCCCACAATGGCCTTTTTAGAAGCTTGCTCTCCCCTCAACACTCTCACAGGCGCATTCTTCTGGCCTGCAGCAGCAGCCCTTTCCAGTAGAACACAAAGGACATTTGTTGCATGTAATTGTGTTCTAAAGCTGTCCCATTTCCATTATGAATAATCACGACACCGGGGTGAAGGGGGACTGAGACACCACATTTGAAACCACTAGAACGCTATGATTCATTTTGGTCTCTTTATTAAGAATCCTATCTCAGATAATTTGCAGCCAGGTTCTACCCCCAAGCAAGTTTCTTCAGTCGTGTTAAATTCATGGGGAGTATCCCCTGAGGATTTAGCACTGAAAAATAGACAGCTTTAATAACGGAATGCTGATGTAAAGAGCAGGGAAAGGCAGTGTGTTCTAACCATTTAGGGAAAAGATGGGTAAGTTGTTACTAATAAGCCGTGCAGCATTTTTTTCCCTGCCATTTTCTTCATATGAAGGAATATGGAGATGAACTTTTAAATGCCAGATGATTGCCTGACGGCTTCCATCTCTAGGGCAAACGTTTAGTTAGGGATCATTTTGCTATTGCCTTTACTAAAACCTCGGAGGACTCACACTTACATAAAAAGTCAGATCTCTGTGCAAGAGTGCAGTGTATGGAGTCATGTGGGACCCAGATACTTCTTGGTCCCATTTCACAACTATCTTGGACTCCACTGGTCAGCTTTCCATTGCTCTAACAAATGCCAGAGGTGAATCAGCTTGAAAAGAGAAAAGCGTATTTGGTCCCCCGGTAGCAGTTCTCAGCCCCTGTTTGCTGGCCTGTTGCTCTGAGTCTTTAGTTCAGCAGCATGTCATGGTGGAAGCGAGTGGAAGAGCAAACTGCTGTCACAGTGGTCAGGAAGGAGAGAGGTGTTGGGCGTGTCCCAGGGACCTAGCATCTTCCAACTGGGTTTCGTTTTTTTCAACCTTTAAGAGGTTCTGGCCCTTCTGACTGCAGGAGATCGAATCAGCAACACATGGGCCTTTCAAGACACTTCCTCAAGCCCTCTTATCTTTTTAAAGACAGGGTTTCCCACAGCCCAGCCCGGCCCCTATGTGGCTAACCTTGACCTTCTGATCCTTCTGTCTTCACTTCCTGAATGTTGACCATCACCGGCGTGTGCCACCACGGCCAGTTGATACAGTGCTGGCAATCGAACCCTGGACTTTGTACCTGCTAGGCAAGTACTCTGCCCACCGAGTTACATCCCCAGCCCCAGACACCAACTTTCTTATGAATGAGGCTGGGAGTAGGGGTCGCCAGGGCCTGTGTCACCTTCCTGGGTAAAGTCCCAATGTAACTCGTCAGTCCCTTCTCTTACCGTTTACATCTGTGTGTTCAGTCATGTATCCAATATTCCATTCCAGTTACGTCAAGCTGCCTCCCACATCTGCCATGGTTTTGAATATGATCCTTCCACCCACCTTTCCAACCAGGGAAGCTAATTCATCTTTTAAGAACTCCTTCTAATATGACCTCTAGAAAATTATCTTACCCTAAACAAAACCATTCTTCTGCATGATTGATTTGTAATTTCAGCTCCACATGGTATCCCACAGAGGACAAGGACTTCATTTTAGACATTTCTACTCTCCATCCCAAGGCTTTGCAACAATAGGAATATTGACTTTTTAGGCCAGAAAATTCTTTTTAAAAATATTGTTACACTTTCTTTATTCTGTGTGTGGGACAAAGTGTGCAGAAATCAGTTCTCCCCTTCTATGATGTGAGTTCCAGAGATCGAACAGGTTATCAGGCTTGATAACAAGAACTTTTACCAGCTAGGCCAATTTGCTGGTCCACAAAAAAGCAGTACAGATCTCTAGTGTGAAAATTTAGAAAAATGTCCTCAGACATGGCTAATGTCTTGGGGGTGTGGTATAATCACATACACACACACACACACACACACACACACACACACACACACACACACACGAGAGAGAGAGAGAGAGAGAGAGAGAGAGAGAGAGAGAGAGAGAG
>CABHPQ010169940.1:26345-42237 GCA_902168405.1 Peromyscus aztecus
GGTAGAGAGAGAGAGAGAGAGAGAGAGAGAGAGAGAGAGAGAGAGAGAGAGAGAGAAACAGAGAGACACAGAGAGACACAGAGAGGGAGAGGTTCCTGGTTGGAACCACTACCCCAGCTCTAATAGACAGCCTGATCCTAGGTACTTAATGAATATTTGCTGAGCTAACAAAGCAATGCTCGAATTAATGAATACGAATCTAAGCGAATCAAGTGCACAATGGTAAATAAACAAACCCAACATCTTGTTTTAGCCTCTCTGCATCCATCAAATCAAACTTGAAGTCTCTATTGCAGCCACGGAGGCTCTTCAAGGGCGGACTCAGCCTTCCTTCTGCCTTTGTCAGGGTTTTGCTCTTGCTCTTGACCTCTGGGCTCTTTCCTGTTCTCTTGCTTTGTCTGCCTTTCCTGTCACTCAAATTCCATGCTTCCTTCAGGACAAAGGACTAACTTCTTGCAAACGCCTTCTGCCACTTGCTCACATTCGTTTGGGAATAAACACATGTGCATGTATATTGCTTTGGGTCTTAGGATTATTGATTAGTGTTTTGTTTCGTAAACACACATACAGACTTTCTTCTTAACTGAAAAATAGCTCCTCGGCAGGAGGGTTCGCTCCTTCCAAGCTTTTCTTCCCCTTACCACTGCTGGGAGCTGGAAGAACAGATGTTTGGCTTTGCTTGAAGCACACACTGCTTTAAGGAACTAGCAGATGTGTTCAATCTGTGATCTGCGTTGAAGGGGCAAAGGGATAACTCCTTAATAACCTGCAGTTTTCAGAATAAATTCAGTCAAACAGATATGAATAGAAGGAGTTTGCAAATGTTTTAGGATTTCTGTGAGAAAGCATGGAATACACTCCCAATAAGAAATACGGAAATGCAGGCATTTTCTTTTCCTTTTTCAATTCTGTTTGTGCTTAAACTCCACTCAGGATCTTTTCTACAGTGGCAAAACAGTATTAGAAACTGGGTGTGATAGTGCATGCCTGTAATACCAGTACTTGGAAAGTAGAGGTGGGGGAATCAGGAGTTTAAGGCCAGCCTGGGTTATATGAGACCCTATTTTAAAAAAAAAGAAAATAAACCAAACTAAATAGCCACCACCACCACAACAACAAACTGTGATATTATCAGGTTAAACAAAAAACATCACATGTGGAATCCAGGTTGAAATAAAAATCTGAAGGTGGGGGGGGCTGTCTGAAGAGGAAGAAGAGCATGGGGGTGGGGAGGAGGACAGGAGGGGGTGAATGGGATCAAATTACATTCCACAAGTGTATGAAAAATGTCATAGTGAGACTCGTTATTAATTAGCAATTAATATATGCTAATGCAATGTCTTGGAAACAAATACTGCCAGCCTTCCTGGTTTCTTTCTCAGCCCCACCCAGGCTTCCAACTGGCTCCAGGTCTGTGGGTTTCCAAGTACCGCAACTGTAAGCTTCCAGGACCAAAAACAAGTTCCTCTCTGTTCCCATGGGTTGCTCCTACTGTGGTGTGAAAGGTTCCCATAGGCTCCTGTGTCTGAACACTTGGTCCTCAGCTGGTGGTGCTGGCTTAGAGATTGTGAGATCTTAAGGAGGAGAAGTCCTGCTGATAAGAGTAAGTCTCTGGGGACAGGCTTTGGGGTTTCATAGCCTAACCCTACTTCTTGCCCAATGGTGGCAGGCGCAAGGTGACCAGCGACCTCACGAACCTGCAGCCACGCCTTCCCTCCTTGATGGAGTATATGCGTCTCCTCCTAAAGTGCGAGTCAGACAAACCCTTCCTTCCTCAAGCTGCTTCTTGTCAGGCATTTGGTCACAGCAACAAGTCACTAACCCCTTCCTCCTATTGATCCCTTTCAGGTGTTCTCAAGCTGGAGACTCAATCTTTATGGCATGCTCACATGTGACTGAAGACTTATTATGTGCATACGTGGTGTGTGTTTGTGTATGTGCATGTCACAGTGAGCATGTGAAGGGCAGAGGACAACTACATAGAGTTGGTTCTCTCTATCCACCTCTCTTTACAAAAATAAATGTGTGCATATGGGGGTTTTGCCTGCATGTCTGTTGGTGTCTCATATGCATGTCTGGTGCTTGCAGAAGCCAGAAGAGAGCATCAGGACTCCTGTAACTGGAGTTCCAAATGGTTGTGAACCACCGTGTGGGCAGGGAATCCAAGCAAGGTCCCCTTCCAGAGCAGCCAGTCTTCTTAACTCTCCATCTCTAACATCACCATCTCTCCAGCCTCCTTCCACTCTCTCAGTCTTCGCCCACTGAGCCATCTCGCCAGCCCACTTTGCTTGTTTTCATGTCAATAGATAATCAAAATCGAGTTCTCTCTGATCTCCTCTGGCTCTGTCTCAGGCACTAGCTGTGGTACAAGCTTTCCTGAGTTACCAGTTCCTAGTTCTGAAGGCGGTAGAAGAGTCAGTAGTTCAATCTGGAATTCCAGGTTCCTTTCACTGCTTCTCCATGCCACACTTTCCTTCAGAGCCTAAGTTCTCGACACTGCACTGACAGGTGAGCATGAGCCAGACCCACCAGCTGTACCGTAGCCTGGACAGGGGGCCTGTAGTCTTTTCCCAACTACAGAGGGAAGGTCTTACTCAAACGTCCTTCTGAAGCACGTTTACCCTGGGCCCTAAGCAAAGGCGGATCAGTGTCTCCCACGCTCAACAGTGCTTCTTCACCCTCTATGCTTTGAGAATGTAATACATGGATTTTCATGCTAATTGCTGAGCTGAAGCCACCCCTGGCCCATGGAGTACAGTGTTTCTCATTTATTGACCTGTCCCTCACCCACCCATCCATCCTGGCTGTCATTCTGAGACTACCATGCTTACAAACCTGAACAGTATGTAACCCATACAGAAGCACCCATGCATGTTGCAAGGCAATAGAGACATTGTGAATCACTAAGAGTCTGATACTCTGGTGCTTTAGGTATGTGATAAACTGTGTTTTTGACTATTGTCTTCTTTTAAAGTTGCAGGGCCCAATAACAACTTAGTTGGTGTCTAATAAATATGCTGAATAAGTGAACTGATTCCTAGAAGTCAATGGGAGGCACACTTGGGTCTGTCTCCCAGTTTTAAAGGTATCAGTTACAGATGCCTTATAGCTAAGGCCCAGAAGTAGCCTGCAGCGGTACTGTAGGAAGGTAGCCCTGGATACCACAGTATACCGTTTCTGCTGTTACTGAGCCCCGTGAGCCACGTGTGTGGCCATCATAGGACAACTTTGCCAAGTTGCTGTTTCCTTCCAGTTTATGTGGATTCCAGGGATCAGACTCAGGTCATCAGGCTGGTCACCACTTTTACTTGGTGAGCCATCTTGCTACCCTCTTCTCCAATTTTCCTTTTCATCTGCTTTGTATATCACAGCATCATGTTCACCTACCTTCTAATCCTATAGGTCCAAAACCACAGATGAGAGAAGAGCTGGGCAAATCCTCTCAACAAAGACAAACTCCTTACACATTTTCAAATTTTCAAACCTTGATGTGAGCGCTCACTCAACAGGAAAATGCTTTAAATGACAATGACCATGAGAACACAAATGCCCAGTTCGCTTTAAAGTCTTTATTATCCTGAATATAAAAGACAGAAGTCCTCTAGGATATAACAGAATTTTGTTTTGTTTTTTTTTAATGTGGAAACATTTTTTTTAACAAGTGAAAAAATAAATACCTCTTGGAATAAAGGCTTATATGCTAATATGTGCCATAAAAAAGTAGAGTTTTAATATCTGACAAAATGTCTGTGCAAAGAAACAAATGCATAAACACATTACTGCTACATTAAGGCAATATGAAACGTCGACTCAGAAATCTCAGTAAAGTGACAGTGTAGGTTTCTAGCTTTCACTTAGCTAGTATTGCACCCGATGAGGTCAGCTAGGTTTCCTGACACCCTAGAAAACCCCCTAGCTCACTAGCTTCCAAAATGCCCAAGTGGGGGTGGAAATATGATTAAGACTATGGGAACAGAACAAACTAACCCCACCTCTGAAAGATGCAGGGCAGGGGCAACGCAATGACTACGGAAGCATTGACAGGAAAACATGAAGAAAGCGAAATCAAACGCACACAAAGGAAACACTATCTAGAGACCTATGATAAGGCTGTAGAAGGTTTGATCTTCAGGCAAGGCGACACCCATGGGTGCAGCTGGAGTGAGTGCTTAGGGGACGTGAAGAACCGCCTGAGCACACCAGGAGCCTCTCTGGCACTCTTGCCCTGTCTGTCTGTCTGTCTGTGAACTTTCCTTTCCAATCTCCAAATATTCCAACAGCTCAAAAGCCCAGGGAGTGCTTGACTACGCCATGGAAGTCGTTTAACTAAACTGGTAACATTTTATCACTGAAAGGCATGGGGTGCGGGGTGTGGGAAAAGAAGGGTTAAGAAGTCACCCACATTGAGTTACCTGTTTCCTCTCAGACACACTGGTTTCAATCTGACAACATGTTAACCCTTGAGAAGTCACAGGATTGCTTTTCAATCTGCTAGCTTTCCAGTCATTCTTGAATGAGTTCTAAAGACAGAAATGACATTATAACAAGGACTATTTCTTTAAGGAAAAAATTCCTATTAAAAATGTTCAGCGCTCCATGACCATAGAAAAAGAACCAAGGAAATTTTAAAACTCTTATAAAATCTGCTGCCTTGGGAGAAGTTAAGGAGACGTATGACATCATTTCCTAAAAGGTACCCACTGTTGGGCTATGGTACCACTTAACTGACAAAGACTATTTTATCTACTCCTTTACTTGATCATTAAAAAAGCCCAAAGTCCAAGAAGGAATGTGTCTATGTCCCAGAGCTCTTCCTGATCACCACTGGGGCTGTTGCTTCTACTCACAGAAGAGGAATGGCTGCATTCTTGCTTCTCTTTTCTTCTTTGTGTCTGAAAATGTCTCATGGCAGATGGGTGTTGAGAGTGAGATAGTTCCTCACAAGGTTCTTATTTTATTCTTATAGTTTACAATACTGCAGCTCATGGGGACCTGGCCTGTCCAGTAGGCACAGGACTCATTAGACGACAGATTGACTCATGGGGACATGGCCTGTCCAGTAAGCGCAGGACTCATTAGATGACAGATTGACTCGTGGGGACATGGCCTGTCCAGTAAGCGCAGGACCCATTAGATGACTGTTAGATTGAGGAGACTGGTATGGGTTGGCAGGTAGACATGTTGGACATGCTCCACACGTGATCTGCAGACTGGACACGACTGGAAAAGAAGCCAACATTGGTTAGAATGTTTGCTGGACCTGGGTCTGGGAGCTCAGCCTTGGTACCCACCACACTCAGCTTTCTAGATAAGCTGCGGTTGTGATTTCTAAGTTATCAATTGCTCTGTAACAGGCTTGAATGTTTACACTTTATAAGGACTGAAAATGCGTGTTATGAAAAGACACTCACTGAAGAAAATTACATTTTCTGGCCAACTGTGTGTATATGTGTGTGTGTGTTTTGCTCAGAGACCAGTGGTCAGCCTCATGCATTATTTCTCAGATGCTTTCTGCCTCTTTTTGGAGACAGGGTCTCTCACTGGCATGGAGAACACTGATTAAGCTAGGCTGGCTGGCAGATGATCCCCAGGGGTCCTTCCTGTCTCCACCTCCACAGCACTAGGATTAAGAATTCAGGTCCCAGTGCCTTGCAGTGCAGAGACTTTATTGGCTCAGCCGGCTCCCCAACCCTTCGGTTAATTTCAGCTTTCCTTCCTGTATGCTGGAGCCATATATACAGGAGGCGGTCACTGCTCCTCCAACCACCATGTTAGAGATATGTCTTAGATAGGCCTTAGCTCAGCTATTTTGGGGCCAACATCAGTGGGCAGATGCCCTATGGTCGGGGTAACAGGTCTCTGGTGGCTTCTTGGCCAGCACACACCCTTCATTGGCCATAAGGGAAGAAGATAGGCACGGGGTCAGAATACATGGGCAGGAACAGATAAGCCCAGGACTTGGAGGAGAAACCCCTCCCTGCAGCAGCACAGGCTCCTGAGCTCACTGTCCAATCTTCAATAGCTCTGCAACCGTAGCGTGTAAGGACTAGGTGACATGCAGGGCTTGGTTTATGTGTACACTTAGCAGAAACTTCTGAGAAGTGAAACCAAGTATAAAATTTATGGTAAGAAGAAATGTAAGATGCAAGAAAGGAGACCTGCTATATATGAGTTGCTTCTATTTTTTTGTAGGGAAGTTAGTTTGACTTGCTAGCAGGTAACAGCCAATAGAAGAGATTTCTAAAAGTATGAGCAGTAATAAAAGGAAATTAATGGGCTGGTGAGATGGCTCGGTGGGTAAGGATGCTCGCAACCAAGTCTAGCAAACTAAGTTTGACTTCTGGCACCACATGGTAGAAGGAAAAAATTGACTCCTGCACACTGTCCTCTGACCTCCACATGTGCACTGTCACACACACACACACACACACACACACACACACACACACACACACGAATAAATTAAGTATAGAAAAAAGATAAATTAATCACAAATAGAGTAAATAAGTCACTGGTAACAATAATGTATGCATTCTTTAACTAGAATTTTAGGCAATAATACAGACATTCCTACTGTGTGGTATCAGAACGGAAGAGACCATGTAAAGTGGAAGAGGAAGGCCTGGATTCTAGGTCTTGCTTTAGCTCCAATGCATTAATTTCGTCAGTCTGGGCCTCATTTCCGAAACCACGTGGTGACAAGAGTGTGCTGATCCCCGTGTTTGTAAGGGGCATAATGACGTAAGTCACTGAACACAGTGGTGATGGCTGTGATTCCCAGGTGGGGATGGTTGCTTCCCACTCTGTGTGCTGTGCGCGCACCTGTTAGACCCTTCTTAACGGACAGCAGGCCAAGCGAGCCCTTACCTGCAGCTGGGCCGCACAGCTCTCGCAGCACACAGTGTGGCCACAGGGGCAGAAGGTGGAGTTGATCTCCTCCTCGCAGCACACCATGCACAGCATGGCTTCCTTCAGCTTGCGCAGCTTCTCCTGGAGCACTCTGGTCTGCTGGCAGCTGAGGCCCTCACAGCTGCTGCAGCTCATGCTGCTGTCGGAGGACTTTAGAGGTGAGCTGGGGGGGCTCTGGTCACTCCGTGAGACAAGGTCCACAACACCGGCATTGTACAGAGCCCTCCGGGCGTGGTCGTATACCTCCTTGGATGTTCTTTTGATATCAAAGACATACTTCTTGCCAAGGTTAATGTTCTCGTTGAGAAAGAGAGATGCCAAGTGGCCCTTCAAGTCACGACTGTACTGCATCATGACGGCACTGGTGACGGTGTCACACCTGAAGGTAAGCGTGGACATCTGATTGAATATTGAAAAGCCTAGGAAGCGTCATAACTCAGACTATCAGATGCTGTTATCAATAAAAACAGTGTATCAACAGACATTTAGTCCTCAGTCTTCTATCTTGTCATTATCATTCATCTATCAATCTATCTTCTGTTTATCTATTTCTTAATTATCTACTATCATCCATCCATCATCTATCTATCCGGCATCCATCTATCTGCGTACTGATTTATTCACTTTTAGAGATTATGTAGGTCCTAGAACTCTCCACGTAGACCAGGATGACCTTTAACTCATAAAGATCCACCCTCCTCTGTCTCTGAGTGCTGCAACTAAAGGCATGTGCCACCACATCCAGCTTTTTTTTTCCCTTGAGACAAGGTATCATGTGACCCAGGCCGGTCTTGAACTATGTTGCCAAGGATGACCTGGAGCTTCATGATCCTCCTGCCTCCACCTCCTGAGTGCTGCTGGGATTACAGACATGTACATCATGTCCAGTGCATGTGGAGCTTCATGCATGTTAGGCAAGCACTCTATGGACTGAGATACATGCCTTACCAAGACAGTTAATATTCTTGTGTGCATGTCTAAGCTCTTTCCGTTTTATATGTTTAGTAGCTCGATGACTCCACCTCTGTGCTTCTCAGGGGTCTCCAAGTACCTCCAAGGAAGCAGCTGTAAATATGGAGATGGGTTTCCACAGCTCCTTTGGGCTGTGAGCTGCCATCCAGCAGTTTGTGGAAGCAAAAGGACATTTGCTCTTTGAAGTTTTGGCTTTTATATTAAACATGTCTACAAATTTTCTGTTCTGCTCTGTGGTCTATTTTAACATAACAAAATTTGAAGGCTTCCTCTGAACTACATTTTTCTCTTTAATTTTTTCTAAGTATGAGCCTAATCACAACTCAGCTTGAAAGTACCCTCTAGAACGTAGAAATGGAGAATGGAGAAATCCTCGCTGTGGCCAGGTGTAGTGGTGCATGCCAGCAACCCTAGAAGTCAGGAAGCCCAGATTGGAGGACTGCAGTTGAGTTTGAGGCCAGCCTGAGGTTTGTAGTGAATTTCAGGCTGGCTTTGGACACACAGTGAGATTTTGTCTTCAAAAACACCAAGTAAAATGAAATTCAACTTAAAAAGTATCCGAGTATGTAAGGTGTGAGGGCTTAGGACAGGGATGTCCTCAGCAGGGAAAGACCTGTGCTGCTGTGCTGTTCTGGGAAAGGACACAGCCATGGCAGAACAGGCCCAAGGACTGGGGTTATGCTGGGAGGCGGCTGTGGCGGGAAATAAAGCGAGAGCAGAGCAGGAGACTGTAAGTGTACAGGTACACGCCATTCCGTGCTGATGAGGCTCTATCAGCACTGTGAAAGGAAGGCTCAGAGTAGCTGTTCTCTCCTATTCTGTACGAGACTCTCAGACTCAGGGCGAGGGGAAATCACAGCAACCTGCCAGCCACCTAAATACACCAAGGGGCGACCTAAGCTCAGGAGACACATGGTGGTACATACCTGTAGAATGCGTGCGTTTCAGTGATGGCTCGGTAGAGCCCACTGGCTGCCCTGGTACTGATCATTTTAAACAGGAGCACGATGCTGTTCCCGGACTCCTTGGTGACGGTCAAGTAGACATTCTTTCCTGACTGGGTGGCCATTTGTACCACAGGATAAGCTATCCTGAAAGGCAGGAGGAGAAAAGTGAGCAAACACAGAAGGGACAGCTCAGCATGGAGTTGGCATGCCCTCGTAGGCTGCCCGTGACCCGGCAGTGAACCAGACACTCAGCCTGGGGTGTTCTGTGATGATTCTAACTAGTTATGCTGATGCAGGACAAGCAGTTGTGGCATGGAAACAAGTGTTGGAGTGCCCTCGGTGTGTGTGTGTGTGTGTATGTGTGTGTGTGTGTCTGTGTGCACATACGTGTGTGCGTGTGTGCAGAACCAGATACAGGTATTTATGGCCTGAGCCACTATGAAAAATAATAATTCTGCCACACTAGTGTACTTTAAGTTAGCATTTAAGAAATAATTAAATAGTTAAGGCTTGAATGCAATTAATAAATAAATTAAAAAATGAATCACTTCATTGATAGAGGTGTCTGGTGAATTTCTGTCCATTTTGTATTTTCAGAAAAAAGCAACAGATGATAAACATGCTTATGATTGTGTGTGTGTGTGTGTGTGTGTGTGTGTTTTGAAGACTCGGGTTACCTGTTCATCGGACTAAAGTCATCTTTACAAATGGAAATGCCTTCCGGTCCAACCCCAATGAGGAGTTTCTGTCCTTCGCTGTCTCTCACAGCATGCCACTCTACGCCGTAATTCTCCATGGCTGACACGACCTGCAGAACCTGGTACTCTGCAGAAGCCTGGCTGATGCCCTCCAGCTCCTTATGCTTCGCAACAATGCTGTGGAGCATCCAAAGGTGCCAAGTTAGACAGGTCAGTTCATGCATTCCTTAAAGCTTATATCTCACTAGTGAATTATAGGGATGTGGTCATTTATGGATCATGAAAGCATTTACTGTGAAATACTTCTAAGACACTGTTGGAATCACAACTATGGGGCCAGTGAGATGGCTCATTGGGTAAAGGTGCTTGCTCAAAGCTTGAGTTTGAACTCTGGGACACACAAGATGGAAGGAAAGAACTCACTCTCACCAGCTTTCTTACACAAACACACACACATACACACACACACACACACACACACACACACAATGTATTCTTAAAAAAAAGATCTCAACAAATATCGAGAACCCATCATTTGGGAATACTGGTAAACTGAAAGGATTATGGAAAAGTCACTGAACATATGCACTAGACAAATGTGTAGGCTAGATCCCCTCATATACTTATCTACATAGACTTTACAAGTTTCCTGATATGCTAGCAGCACAGGGGACTGATTAGATTATTTGCAACTGAAGAAAACATAGATCTATGTTCTCTGTTGTGGCAAGGCAGTCTGAATTATGGTCCTTGGTGATCTGGTCTCCCAATGTAGCCTTCCCTTGAGTATGGTCTGGGTTAATGACCAGCTTCTAATGAACAGAAAATGGTGGAAGACCATTGCCTGGCATGAAGCTGTCTTCTGAGATGGAGTCATGAAGGTCTGATTTCTTTCCTGGCTCTTCTCTCTTGCTCTTGGATCATTCACATTGGGTGATCCAGCTACCACACCATGAAAGGGCCCTGACATCAGGTGGCAAGAGAAAGAGACTGGCCAAGAAGCTACAGGAGTCACCTGGACCCAGAGGCCTCCCTCAGCTGGGCTTTTAGATGAGACTGACCTCTGGGGCTTGCTCTGCCCTCAAGCCACAGCTGTGTACCTGACCATGCATTCTCAGATAACGTCTGTTGGTTTAAGCTGAGTTTGGGGTTAGCTTGTTACACAGGAAGAGGTAACTGAGCCGCCTAAGTTAGGCCTCAGGCTGTAATTCTTGCTGGGATGAAGCAAACACCAATAAACATGCTGGATTTTTATTGTAGGAGATTTACAGATTTAAAAGGTCAGGCACTTTGGAGATCCTTGTTAGTTATGGAATTTCATAAGGGCATTTATCTGCGTGGACTGTTTTGTATTGGTAAGCTTCTCAAACAAAAGGCACATGAATCTTCTGAAAATGACTGGTTAAACCTGGCAGTGGCCTGCACTCTGCCTCACAAATTCCAAGACAACATCGTAAGTTTCCTGATTCTTATCAAGTCGGTGGCTGTGAACACTCATGCTATCCAGAGTGCATGGCTAGCCTCCGGCAGCGGCCTCACCTGTTCAGGGTAGCGCTGGAGAGTTCCTTCTCACACAGGTCCTCATAGTTGTACTTGGCTGTGTTCTGGTTGTAGTCTCCGAATTTGGTCTGGGCCAGGAGGGCACTAAGCTCCACTGCCTGCTCTGGGGAGCACTGGAGGTGGCCTGCCAGGAGGGATTCTTTAATGTGCAAGAAAAAGATATGCCTGCAAAAGAAGGAGAGAATGACTGAGGCTTGCTTGGGATAACAGTATCTGAGCCAGCCTTCTGGGCTGGGGTGTGGCTAAGGGAAAGAATGCCCAGAGCTGTAAAAAAAAAAAAAAAAAAAATAAATAAATAAATAAAGCTCCACTAGCTTTGTAATTTCATACTCAAGTACTTTCTTTCTTTCTTTCTTTCTTTTTTTTGGTTTTTCGAGACAGGGTTTCTCTGTGTAGCTTTGCGCCTTTCCTGGAACTCACTTGGTAGCCCAGGCTGGCCTCGAACTCACAGAGATCCGCCTGCCTCTGCCTCCCGAGTAGTACTTTCTTTTTTAAGCAAAGAGAGCAAGTATAGAGGGAGGGCTCAGCAGATGAGGGAGCTTGCAGCCAGGGCTAAGGACCTGGGTTCTACATCCTCGATCCATACAACGGAATGAGACTCCCCATTAATTGTCTTCTGACTTCTATGTGTGCAGCATGGCAAGCTCCCTCTTCAAATCAGTAAATAAAATGTCACAAAAATCTAAATAATAGAAAGACCAAGTTAGCATCAGAATATGTTAAAGGCAATTTAAGGGTCAATTTTGTTTTGTCTGTTTGGTTTGGTTTTTTGAGACAGGGAATCAAATAGTTCAGGCTGGCCTCAAAATTGCTATGTAGGCGAGGGTCCTCTTGCCTCTGCAGATTATACACATACACAGCTCCTCTACTCAGCTGGAAAACCTATCTTGTAGTAAAGTTTGACTTCAGGGACAGTAAAAAAGAATGTCCCCTGAATTCTCAGAATCCTACTTCAATGCCCACCTACCAGAGACTTCACCAGCCAGAAGACCTTCAGCATGTCAAAGACTATGGACAGAGGACAACCTCAGGTGTCATCCTCAGAAATACCATTCACCTCTGGCAGTGTCTCCCTGGCCTAGATAGAACCTATTGGGCTAGCCTGGTTGGCAAGTGTATGCTTGGCATTTTTTTAATGGGTTGCAGGGATTGAATTCAGATCCTCATGCTTGCCAGACAAGCAGTTCTCGCTGAGCCTTCCTCCAGCCCCTGTCTCAGAGCTCTTCAGACCAAGGTCCATTCTTACCATCTGGGCCTCCTTGGTCCTACTCACAGCCTAAGAGCGACCAGAGTTTCTGTGACCTGGGGACCCCGCTTCCCTCCAGATTCTGCATCCCACCATCCAAACTGCTTGCTATCACTGCTCCCGGTAAAAACACTCTATCTTTCTGCTCAAAGTCCTTCACAGGGATTCCCGATGGTGCCTGAAACCCAGGCTTCTCCACTGGTCACCTCCAGCCACCACTCCTGTCTCTGTGCTAAGCTTAGGGACCACCCTACTACTTGGACGATTCAGCCTTGCAGCAACCTGTCCCAACGGCCCCCTCTCCTGTCCTCGAACTTGGTCATTTTTTGATCTACCTTGCATACAGACCGTCTACTTCTGGATTATGTTATGTAACAAGTTACAACTTCAAGTTTCTTTAGCTAGCTGCACCTGGGCTGGCTTAATTGCCTCTAACATCAGAGAGCTCCATAAATGCATGTAAAACACCATGTAGCTGTGTTATTTTATATTCCAATTTTGCTCTGTTTGAGCCTACACTAAGTACATGCAACATTAAATTCTACATTTACTACAAGGTATGCATGCCACAGAAATTCCTGGGAAAATCCAGATACTGTTTTTATTGTCCAAAATCCTGAAGAGGTTATCTGAGTCACCACAGAGGATAGGCGATACAACTTATCTCTGGCATATGTGAAGTTCTAACTTTGATGACTTGTGGTAGCCTCTCGCAGGTGCTAGAAAGGCACAATCATGAATTCTAGCCACTGGTGAGGCCCCAGACCCTGTGTAAGCTCAGCTCCTCACTTTCCCAGTCCTCCACAGGGCCTTCACTTTTATACCACACCTGCGTTTGCCTTTCAAGAGACGAGCTTTGATCTGGAAGTTCCAACCCCCATTGAGGCTTCCGTAACTGTCACGCCTACATGGCGGGGCCGAGAGAGGACCCTGAAGACCCGAGATCCGGATGCGCCAGCTCTCTTGGTTCCTGGACCCTGGACGCTGGAGGTAGACCGAGCAGAGTTCTCCAGAGAACACCGCCGGACTGCGCCACACCTTTCCCAGACCCTGTTACCTATCCCTTCACTTGTAAGTTACCCCACAAAATAAACCTGCCTTTTAACTACGTGGAGTGGCCTTGATAATTTCACCAATAGACGAGCATGAGGAAGGTAAGAAAGGAATTAGGGCAAGAGCGGTGACAACCGCGAGGGACTGTGTTAAGGACCTCACAAGATCAGGCCGACAAGATCCATTTCTCTTCCTTGACTAAGGACTAGTCAGTTCTGTCTTTTGTACATTCAGTAATGATAAATGTTTAAAGTGATGAGACAGCCTTAAACGTTTCAGTTTCTTCCTAAGATTCGTAGCAGCGTTCAAAGAGAACAGACACTGCTTTTATTAACCCAGACATCTGGTAGTCTTTAAAGTATTTCTTCCATACTGCTAAACTGAGAGAGGGGCCCTGCTGGGGCCAAGGAATTACCACAGGAAAAAAACTGCTTTTAAAACAGCTATACAGCTAGCTGGTGTGGTAGCCCACACCTTTAATCCCTGCACCCTGGAAGCAGAAGCAGGCAGATTTCTGTGAGTTTAGGCCAGCCTGGTCTACATAGTGAGACCCCCTTCTCAAAAGGAAAAAAAAAAATGAACAAGACGCTATCAGAGGGTACAGGTCTATATTCTCACAAAACCCCACTGTTGCTCACAGGGAAAATGGACTCTTGATGTACCTCTGCCCGTTCAAGCACAGGGTATATTTTCAGGAGCCTCCAGTCCGAATCTATGCTTACACTCAAGAAGAAACCATGTGCCAAAAGATTTTAAGATTAGCACCGCAAACTGAGCCTTCGCAATTTAATTACTGTGAATGTAAAGGTCTCTTTTGACTTATTTTCCTAGCATAAAGTTTGAAACTGCTTCCTGCTTTATTAAACAGTACGGAGAGCTGCCAAAGACGACTTTTCAAATTTACTCAATTTCTTTTTCCAAATTCTCTACGCCTACTTCTGGAGGGACAGCCGCCAAAAGCAGAGCAAAGGAACGGAACGGAATGGAACAGCAACCCAACGTAAACAGGTGGCCAGGAGCCTAGAGCAATGCCATCCTTCCCCAGGAGTGGGTGAGAACTGGAACAATGGCCTGGGGGCGGGGCACACTGGTGTGCTCCAGCAGGAAGGCTGAACTGTGCTCAGAGCCCAGCAGGCATAAGTACTCCTCACAGTCTCTGCAGACCTCTTCCTGCATGCCCGCAGTTTTCATGGCTTTACAGCCCACCTTTCATTTCAAGTCACTAAAGATTTGTCACACGCTGCCTCTGTGCCCCGCCCCACACTGGGGTTATGGGATGGACACATCTGTCTGATAGTTGTTTTTTTTTTTAGATGGAACACACAGTCTTTGGAGGAAAGGAGCGTATCTCATCAAAACAACTCCAATCACAGATGGGCTTCTGGGTGACAAGGGTCCAGGCACCAGTGTAAAGGAGCAGGGATGGTCAGTGTCACCAGGCCTGATGAGCTATCATAAGACCCATCGGTGTGCTCTTTCCCAGAGGGAGGGTGGCAGTGCTCAAAAACATGCTTCCAAAAGGGAATTCAGTAAGGGCTCAGGATTTGGGTGGCTTTGACTTAGGATGAATTCTTAATAGTTTCTCACCTTCACTATCTGCCATATAACTATTTGTTTTTGTTTTTAATGAAAGGTGAAAGGTTACAAATAATATGAAACAAATAGATGTAGTCAAAAAAGTCAGGCCTGTAGAGAATAATTTTTAAAAGTATATCTCCCAAGTGGATAATCTATCTAGTTCCATATATATTTCAACATGGAATCACACACAAAGGGCTTTGAAAAATACCTACTTTGTTTTAGCAAATGTCTATGAATACACCCTATGGACATAAGCTCATACCACATTTTCTATGTATTCCTACGGTTATATTTGGAAATTAATTTTTAAAGTTTTAACCGGTTACTAAAAACATGGTTATTTCCAATATAGCCACACTGTGGGGCCCAGGGTGCATTATTCTAGCCAAGTCAGATATTTGTATCATAGATACAAATGAATTCACACATGCTATAAAAATAGGGTGAGGGTTTGGGGGAATGCCTCAGTGGTTAAGAGCACCAGCAGCTCTTTCAGAGGACCGGGGTTCAGTTCTCAGCATCCACATGGTGGCTAACAACCATCTATAACTCCAGTTCCAGTGGATCTGAAGCCATCTTATAGCCTGTGGGCAATGGCACTCATGTGGTGCACAGATATAGACATGTAGGCAAAACACCCATACACAAAGTAAAAATAAAATTTTTTAAATTGGGCAAAATTTGAGATGTCAAATTTTAATTTTGAAAAGGAAGCAAAATCTTTAAAAAATTGCATTTACTTATTCACTTTATTGTATACATTTGGGTGAGTGCCACAGTATATTTTTGGAGGTCAAAGGGCAAATTGTGGGAGTCAATTCTTTCCTTCCACCATGTGGGTCTCAGGGACTAAACTCAGACCCAGTTGGTGGCAGGCACCTTCATCCTAAACTCAGACCAGGTTGGTGGCAGGCATCTTCATGCTA
>CABHPQ010169941.1:0-42495 GCA_902168405.1 Peromyscus aztecus
AGAGATGCCCAGGGCCTTGTCTCTTTCATGTACCTGAGAGGGAAGGGGAACCTGTGTCACCACTTTCAGACTTGCTGCCCCTTCACATAGCCTGTGCCTTCTCTTCTCCCACAGAATCAGCCCCATGTCCCAGAGTCAGTCACTTGCTTAATGCCCCTGAGGCTGCTTTTCTCAATGCAGTCTGAGCAGAGTACCAGGGCCTATGTTCGGTAAAGCAAGGTGGAAAAAGACAGATGAGAAGGAGATGGTAATGATGCTGTGGGCAGCAGGGTGAGAGGGTACAGGTATTCCTTGGAAACCTGTGGGTAGTTGAAGAAGTCATGGGACCTTAGCTGGTGGGACTAGCATGGGTGTCCAGTTTCTTATACTGGATTGAGTCTGAACCGAGCTGCCATTAACAGAGCAGGACAAAAAGTTGGTGTAACCTTCCTCTAACTTCTAAAACCAGCTCTGTCCATGGGATAGCTGGGGAAGAAACCCAAGAAGCAACATTTAGTGCTGATAGTCACAGTGTGGGGCCACCAAGAATCCAGGAAAATGAAGAAAGGCTACCCAGCTGTACAGGCAGGATCCTAGGCTGCACAGCATGGAGACACTGATCTCTTACTATATTCAAATAAGATATTTTACTTTCTTATCAATCACCACAGGATTTTTTTTTTTTTTAAATCTGTGGGTCTTGCCAACTTCAGATTCTGGAAAAGCGTATCCATGAAAACACTTGTTCAGCCTGAGAACTTTCCCTCCTCTACCTCTCGAGGGATCAATTATTTTCCCTCCTCAGAAACTTTGTGAAAAACTAAAGAACCAAGTGGGGAACAATTATTCTTTATACCCAGACTTTCTGTATCTTGTCCTCGTAAACTAATCAGTTCTTAATCCTCTTGGAGTTGACTCGGGAAGTCGCCTTCCTGTTGGCTTTTTGCTCTGCACGTTACTTTCTTTAAACATTAGAAGGAGAAGCAGGGCTTTGTGCCACTGCACTGCTGATCTTTCTCAGCAGCAGGATCCCTGACTGGTCAGTTTGAGGAAGACGTGCCTTGCCTAAGGGCTCCACAGGCATCTCTCTTCACACCCAGCATCCCTCTGTACACATGGCATTCTCAAGAAAGCCCACCTGTGGCCCTTGGATGCCCCTACATCAGCATCTCTTGGGAGCTTGTTAGAATCCCAGGATCTAGTCAAGCCCTGAATTAGAATTTGTTTCTTCTTAAAAGATAGGGTTCCCAGGTGATTCCTAGAAACATTAATATTTGAGCTGCACTGATCTACATGATTTACTGATGGAGTTTTCAAGTAGGAAATTATGTATGAATTTTTGTTGTTGTTGTTGTTGTTTGGGGCATGGGGAATGCAAGAGGGTAGTTAAATCTTGCCTGCCATGCACAAGGCCCTGGGATAGATCCCCAGCAGCAGTACACACACACACACACACACACACACACACACACACACACACACAGAGAGAGAGAGAGAGAGAGAGAGAGAGAGAGAGAGAGAGAGAGAGTCCTAATTGCAGTGTGAATGGCACTAGAAAAGGAATTTGATATCACATCCACATTTGTTTTTGCAGGAGCCAACCTCCCTTAGTAACATTTTCCTCAAGTCTTATTTCTGGCATCAGTAACCAGGACAAAAGCTCCTCAGAGTCCCATCCTACTCTGGTATTACACTTATTGAGTAACTTTAGCCAGATGGCCCATCCCTTGAGTTGCTTTTACAGTATTGCGTAGAGAGATATGGAGATTCTTTGGTTTCACATATCTGTCTTGCTGAGACAAAGACCCACAATGTCCACAATGTCCACAAGTGAGGGACCTGGATGGATAGGAAATAATTGTGACAGCTTTCCAACTTGCCAGAAAGAAGCTTGAGATTCCAATTCTAAGCCAAAGTAGTTGTTAGGAAGTCTCCCCTGGTTTAAGTCATGTTACTAAACCACATTGTCATGAAATTGCAAGGGAGCTGGTAACTCATTGAGGTTCACCACTCCCATTGTGTGCAAGCATTTCCAGGGTAACTCATTCATCATCTTGGCTTATAGATACTACTAAAAACAAGCCCAGAAATAGAGCACTCCAAAATCAACAACAACAACAATAAAGAACCCTGTTTAATTGTAGAAAATTGAATTTTAAGTAGCAACCATTATGCCAAATATGACTTCCTTTAACTTGTACTTACTGTGTAGTATGCTTCTCTTTGTGTTACAAAAGCTAAAAAGTGACCTATTACATACTCCCCTTACAGATTATTTATGAATGAGATATTGCCATTGAACAATTTCATAAAACCCTCACTATCTACATTGATACTTCTGGTCCCTGTCCAGGTGGAAGTTGGAACTGTTTACAGTACTGTTAATTATGTAAAAACTAACTGTGGTAATGTATAGTGGACAATCTCTTTTCTTGCTTTGTTAACTGATTTTCTGTTACCATCAACTATGATGGCACTCTATGGCTCAGGTTACAGAGTTAACTCATGTTCCAAATTCATCTATAAAAAACAAAACAAGACAAAACAAAAACAAAACAAAACAACCCTCAGTTCTAAAGACAGCTAGCACTTATTGAATATCACTGTATAGAGGATCCTCCAAGCCAAACCACTCTCATCTTTAGAAGCTTGGCTGGGCCTGTTGTAAATGATCATCACAGTTCAGCTTGTTGACTGTTGCCATTCCCTCATGAAGGGAGAAGGCAGGGAAGGATATCATATCTTCACCAGAGTATCCAGCTACCAGTCCAAACCAACTGAATGCAGTTCTGCCCTGATCCTATGTGGGATCTTGGTCTTAGGGAGGGGCTAGAGTATATAGTCTGGAAAGCACTTGGGGAGGAGGGTCCATCTACCCATCCATAGGGAAGTCATCATCCATGCTGTGTGCAGACCTTCCAATGTGGCTCCTTTAATGCCACCCACAATCCTGGCCATAGTCTGCCTCCATTATTACTTCGTAAATAATACTAAAAAAATGTTTTCTAGGATGAACCTTGGTGGAATCATACTTTGCTTTGTTTGGAGGACCTTAGGAGGAGGGGTAGATGTTTGTGTCTCCCCCACAGAAGGAGTTTTAGCAACAGATACCAATCATATTTTGAAAGCAGAAGATACAAAGACATACAAGGCATGCTGCCTGATTAGAGGAGCTCAGAATGTTGCATGGGAAGATAAAACTGCATAAGTTATCACATGCAAAGCATTCTGGGAGTGCAGTGGAGGAGGCCTCATTATTTTTTGCTTAATTTGAAAGTTAATTTGAAAGAATCTTTGCTACTTAAGTTGAACTTGGAGGTATAAAGAACAGCTTCACAGACTGAGAAAAAGAAAGATGAATTCCTGAGAGGCAACTGAATGTGTAAACTAGCATAGACAAACAGGGTATGCAGCATAAGCAACCAAGTCTAAGAGATGGAATTAATAAGTCAGTTTTCTAGGGAGTAGCCATGTGTATTAACTAATCAGATCTAAGTTTCTTGGGGGATTTGTGAATGTTCTCTGCAAGATTCTCTGCTTCCTGAAATAGGCTGCATTTTGTTACAATAAATTTTAAATGTACGTTTTAGACATCTGTGTAGACATCTTTGCATTCCAGGACAATGATGTATTCACAAAAGATACCGTTTACCTGCAGTGTTAGAATTTTATTGCTTACAACCTTTCAGATAACAGAAGGAAGTTGAGAGAGAGCTTAGCTCCCTTGAGACACTTGGTTTACCCTTTACCCAGCAGCTCAATTGACCCAACACTATTTTGTTCAGATCTTCCGTTGAATGGAAGTATGTTGATGGTGGCTGGGGGACGGAGGGAATTATCTTTTGGTCTCCTGAGTTTGTGGAGTGATAGAAGGAATAACATTTGTGGCATTCCTTTTCCTTTGATCATAGTTAGCATGCACCATGACAAGGAGAAGGACCTCAAGTGAGTCCTTTGAACACAATTTCAAGGGTGGGAGACCCAAGAACTTCTGGGTGAGTTTTCCTCAGTTGGGGAGATAGTGAATGGGAACACGGGTGAGAATTAGGATCCATACAGCTGCTTGTGGAGAAGGAAGGTCTTCTCACATTTGGGGTTCTCAGTGTGCATGAGAAGTAGGAACAGAGAATGGTTACACTGTGGCGTTTACTCCCACAGAACTGAAGGGAAAGGAAAAGATAAAGGTGCAGGGACTGAATGAGAAAACCCAGAGGCAGAATGCTCCTTCCGCCCTGGAGACAGTCACTCCTCATCCAGAACCCACTGCTAATTTGCCAAGAATTAAACACAAACACTATTATCAAATAACCAAGTAACAGTCAAGGAAATGGTGCTGAAATGAAGGCAGAGCTAACAAGGTACCTTGCCATGTCTTCCTCTTAACTGTGTTTATGAAGTTTTTATGTTACCTTTATCATGTCAAGGTGGCAGAAATGTGGCACTGCTGGGTATCTTTGCCCCGTACCACATTCAGGAATGAGTAGTCTGAGAGTGGACATGATGAGAATATTCACACCACGGAAATGGCAAACTGTATGACAGCACATGGAGAGCTGGTCCTTAAACATTTACCATCTTTCCTTAGTGTCTGTCAGGCATTATGATAAGAAAAATACTTACATTGGGAAATTAAATGGTCAAATAATTATTGAAGCTAATGTGGCTACCGTAGAAAATTTTAAACTTGTTTTCAGTTTTATAAAACCTGTGTCATTTGAGAATTTCACACACACATATAATGCATTTTGATTAGATTGACTTCCCTTTCCCTCCCTCCCAATCCTTCCCTATCCCCTCCACAACCTTTTCCTCCCAACTTCATGTGCTTTTTTTCATAAAATTTTTATGATTATCATTTTTAATTTTATGTGTGTGTGGGTGTTTTGTCTCTATATATGTAGGTACACCACATGTGTCTTCAATGTCTGTGGATGCCAGAAGAGGATGTTGGATCCCCTGGAACTGGAATTACACATAGTTGGGTGCTGCCATGTGGGTGCTGGGAATTGAACTCAGGTCCTCCGGAAGAGCAGCTAGTCTTTCCTGCCACTTTTTTTTTTTTAACTCACTGAGTTTATTTAGTGCTCTTGTATGTGCATGAGTGTAGGACCCTCTACTGAAGCATAGGTAACCTCTTAAGAACCAGATTCTTGAAGAAAACTGACTCTGTCCCCAAGCAGTCATTCATTGCCAAAAGATTCTGGGCTAGAGGTGGAATTTCATGAGTTCCTCCCTGACCCATGCAGGGATTTGGCTGACTTGGTCTTGACCAGGTGTGTGTAAGCAGTCATAGCTGCTGTGAGTTCATGTGTGCAATGGTGCTGATATGACAAGAAAGCATTTTTTTTTTTTACCATAGGCATCCTTTGGCTAACAGTCTTACAGTCTTTCTGCCTGCCTCCTTGATGATCCTGAGCCTTGACAGATATAGGGTGTGATATAGATGTCCCATGTAGAGCTAAGCATTCCACAGTATCTTATTTTCTGCATGTTGATTAGTTGTGGGTCTCCATAATAATTGCCATCCACCTACAGTAAAAAGAAGCTTCTCTGAAAGGTTGGGAGACACATTAATCTATGGACACCACTGGACAGACTGGTGAATGTCTAAAACTGTGACACAAAGACTTTTTTTAAATGTTTCCCAGCAGCTAAACTCCCATTTATGCAGTCTTCATTACTGCTGGCCATAAAGGGTCTATTCCTGGGTTTAAATGGTTACGTTAGTTTCCATTTTCTCATTAAAAGTATCCACACTCTTATGTCATGCTCCCTAGTCTTCTCAGTTGAAAGCCAGTCTAATTTTGGTTTCCCACTGGGGCTTACACGTGTGACAATGGACTCTTGTATTAATCATTTAGAACTCCAGTTATTCTAGAACACTGGGTAAGAATGCTAGAAAACCAGAGTGTGAGCATGAAGAGAATCTGAGCTAGGAAAAACATCTCACAACCTTGAAATCCTGCCTATATTTAAATGAGTTGTGAGCATGTGTAATAACCTTGCCCTTCTATCATCCTGAGGTGTGGCTCCAGCGTAAGCTATTTCTGTGAAGTGGAATGGAATGCAGAGCCGTGACAGATGAACTTATGTACTGATATGTAGCTGTGTTCTCGTTTCCTTGGGAAAGGGGTATTATACAAAAGAACTGTAAATCCACCAGGCAAATAACCTTGAACATGAGCTGAATAAAAATATTCACTTAAAATAGAAATATCCTGCATAAAACTTTGAAGTAGTTACAGATATTATTGAAATAAATAAAACAACCTTGAAAAGTGACAGTGGTGTTTGCATAGCTTCCTTAAATCATCTGTGTGATGCTTTTATTCATGACTTAACTAGAATAAAGTGATTTTATTTAAAAAAGAAATACAAGTGACATTGAGTCTATTGTTGCCTTCTACCAATGGGGGTCCCTTTCAAGTAATGGCAGCTAACCACACAATCACTGATAGGAGGGGCTATTGGAATTATTGACAGTGTAGGACTAAGAACCAGGCAGAAGTTTTATATATCCATATTGGTACCTATAGGAAGGAAAGCAAAGCAGCTCCAGATCCTGTAGACTCGTACTTCTAGTTAATTTTAAGTCTGATCTGGGTGGAAGAAGAAATCCCAAGGATAAGGAGGTAAGAAGAATCGAATCCTCTTGTCCATTCTCCCATCTCTTCCCCTAACTTGTTTTCCTCTCTGCCAGTCACCTGACCCATTAGTGTCAGAATCATGACTTCACTGTAGCCCCAGAATCAGTACCTTTGTCCCGGGCTCTCACACTAAGTAGAAAAAAACTCCTTATCAAGATAAATAGAAATCCATAGCATCTCCTCCTTCAGTCTATAGCAAAACTTGTGAAATTCAGCTCTTCGTTTCTTTCCTCCTCAACAGCACATGCTGAGCACTGTTTTACTTTTGGTGGATGATTAGTGGATCTGTATTTCGCTGATTCACTGTGAATGCAAACTGAGTGGAAAGCATGTGTAAAATGATTTATAAAGTTTGAGGAGATATGTAAAAGCCAAGTATTATTAGTAGAATCATTCTTACCCGTCATCTTTTTGTTTATAATATGAATACTTTACAGAATGGTAAACAGAATTTAATTTCAACTAAAATGTATTAATTAGTTCAACAGCCTCAGCCCCAGAGTCATTGCTGTGATATGTAATCAAAGGAGACACGAAGTTTAAGGACCAGAAACTGAAACCAGGAGCCTGAAGAGAGTCTGACTTGGGTAAAAGGTGTTGTGGGAAGATGTACACTTCTACAACACCAGAGAAAGCAGAGCCTTCTTGACTCTTCATTCTGGGATGGCACAAGAGGAGCCAATGGGCTCCTTGCTAAGCCACATCTCCTGTGCTGTGCTGTGTGTACTAACTGTCTCAAAGACACCTAGACTGCTTGATTTTTTTTAAATTATCATCTTTTAGTTTTCAAAGTAAAATATAATTACATCATTTCCTACTTCCCTTTCCCTCAGCCAACCCCTCAAGTAGACATTTTGTTTTAGAGTTTGACATTTTCAATGAACAGTTTGGTGTCTAAGAATATACTCTTGCTTGTAATTTATAGTCCCAAAATTGGGGGTCTGGTTTGATAAATTAAGATATATTTACAGAAAACTTTTGTTGGAATGAGTCAAATTAAGGTTATTAAAGAAAATAATGAAGCTAACACCATTTTTCTCTCAGCCATTGTTCTTTGATAGAGGCCTTAGTAACCAAATTATTTTTTAAATTTCATGCTATAATTGAGGCAAGGAAGAAAATGGAGCTGATTATTTAGTCTAGCTCATTAAAGAAACATAACATAGTGAGTGGTCACAAATGGATAACAGACAGGAAGGAAGTAAAACCCAGGGTCAAAAAAAAAAAAAAAAAAAGAAGTAGAAATGGACCATGGGTGAGTGGAGAAGATGACTTTATCCTGGATCAGCAGATCAAAGTTTGTCCTTGGCACCATAGTCAAAGTCATTAGTATCTCCAATAGGAAAATTAATCAAGAGGAAGTACATTGAAGTGTGTGGGGCATTGCTGTCTATGACCATCATGATGGTATTTCCCATGATGGTGTGAAAAAGAATATAGAGAAGGACAGAGAAGCTGCCGCTGACCAAATGATGAGAAACCCAAGAGGAGAGGACAGACTCAGAGATGTGCCTCTTACTTATCAGGATCCAAGGGCTGGATCCCTGCAAGAAGGGAAACAAGAGGCAGGGACAGAGGCAAAGAATTGTTTATCATAAAACAGGGAATTAGCAGAACACATACAGGGAACAGGAAGAGCGATGTGAGGAGACGAAAACTGATTAATAATGGAATAGAAAAAAGAGAGGAGTTGATTAAGAAAGATATTAGAGCATCTGGCATCAACACTTAGGAAGAAAAAGAAGTGGCAATAAAATAAGCAGAATGAATTGAGGAAAGCCAAATACAGAAGAGGGAGAAACAGAAAGAAAGAGAGGAAATATGGAAAGAAGGAGGGTTATGGAATTCCCAGAAGCCCTCAGTGTAGAAGGGTGCTGTGGGTCTGTGCTATACATAACCCAAACACTGTGTTTAAGACCCCCCTTAAAGGGTCTTTGAAAATCTACCCTGTGAGGACCCTCATATGTTCACATTCCTTTGGTGGTTATCTTGAACACAGTGGAAAATTAGTGTTTGGGCCAAAGAATTAGGTTGCTTTTGAGTGATGATTCTGGCACAGACTGAGGTCAGGAGATACTCTTGGGAATCCGGGCAGCTGTTCCGTCTAAGACTGCTGACCTTCAGGGGTCTACCTGAGAGTCCTTTCAGGGCTGCAGTGTCTGCCCTATCTTCCCATGTCATCTTCCTCTCTTTAGTGGTATGGGACATGAATTGTGGAGTCACTCTACCTGTGTTGTGATTCTGGCTCCAACACTTGCTTCTTATAAACCACAGGTCTGCTCTTCTCTTTCTGTCTTGGTCTTTGTTTACTCAGCTATAATTTGAAGATGGCAATAGTACTCAGCTTCTATAGCTATTTTAGATTGAAAGTAAACTCAACATCGTGATTCATACAACTGTACTAAGAATTAAAAAAATAACAGTTACTACTTTTTCCTTGTTATGATTATCATGCTGGTGAAACTTCCATGTTCTTTATCTATCACTCTTCCATACTTCCTGAGTACCAATGTGTGTGTTTGTTTAAAGCCTGGTAAAATGTCTTAGAATAACAATTCATTAAAAGAATTTTATAAAATATTTAAAACACAAAAGAACAAAATTATTACAATACAAACTACCAGAAGTGGAAAAAACAAAGTTGTGGGTAGACAATTTTGACTTCCTTTGGCCCCATAAAGATTTCTTTTGGGGCAGTGTCCTGGTAAGTCAGCAATGGCAGTGTGATTTAAAGAAGCCATTCACCTGTGTCACTGATAAACCTTACTAGTAGTTTTAAATTACATGCTTTGCATTGACTAAAATCAAATTCAGTCCTTGTGTGTGTGCTGCACAAGACTATGATAAGCACACAAACATGAGCCACTTGCCTTAGCTTCTAAGCCGCATTTCCTTGCACTGCTGTCATTTAGGCATTAGTTCTTGGAAGATACTCATGGGTGCCTGCTTGCCTAATTCAACCTGGCATTATCTGGAGGCGCTTGAGCATGAAAGGAGGTTAAAAGGAGATGTTGGCCCTACTAATAGACACATCTTTAGATCAGGCCACATAGAAGGCTTTGTCTTGAATTCCTCTGAGAAGATGCTCACCTGAGGAAGAAAGACAAACCGAGCTTGATAAAGACCATTTCAGGATTAAAGGCCCCAGGAACTTTTGAGTCACAGCCTTTCTTCTCAGAGATATTCAGACCTTTGGGTAGCACCCAGCTCAACTCCATTTACTAGAAACAATGGCACAAGGATTTCAAACAAATGGTTTACAGTGAAGAGAGTACAAGTGGACCTCAAATGTAAGAATAGCCAGAGCTGGGAAGAATTGATCAGAGAATCGACAGCATCTGAACCTGGAATTGAGGTGTTTTTTTGGGGGGAGGGGGCTGAATTATAAATAGCAAAGATCAATTTACATCATTAAGAATGGAAAAGCTATAATGCCTCCCAAACATTCAGGAAACATTGGAGAAGATGGAGTAGAAAGATTATAAGAGCCACAGGTTGGGGAAGCCTGCTGTAAAATGCTGTCTTCTGACTATGTTATGGACCACTGCACTCATGAACTCATAGTGACTGTGCTACTGAGTTGATGGCTGCTAGAAGAGGGAGCGTCAGTTTTCTTGAGGCCTCTCTCAGGTTGCCCTGTCCCCATGGAGCCCTACACTCATACACATCCAGGCAGCACTAATTAGACTCAGTGGATTATAAAGAAAAATGAATAAGGTGTGGAGGGAGCTGGGAGACTTTGAAAAGTGGTTGAGGGGTCAGATATAATCAAGATACAGTGTATCCAGGCATGCAGTTCCAAAATTAATAGAAGCTGATGATGAAGGAAGGAATATATTTTTGCTAATAGGAAGTTCAGGCAGGTGAATACGATTGTTGGAGACAGGATATCTTGAGAACTGAAAAATGTACAGAATGTAGTTACGGCACCTTCAGGACTGTATGCATTTCTGTAGTTACTGGGGAAAAGTACCACATCTTTGGTGAATAAAACAATATAATTTGCTACTTGATAAACTCTACGAATTAGAAGCTTGGCACAGGCCTCCATAGGCTCAAGTCATTATGTCACTGTAGGCTCCCCATGCCATTTCTGCTTCCAAAGGTTTCATATTCCTGGATACATGGTTCTGTTCCTCAGTAATCAAAGCCATTAGGGTTGTTTGTCTATCTCGATTCTTCTCCATAACCTCTCTCTGTTACAGAACTCAGAAAGGTTTCTGGGAAACTTTCTGGAGCAGTACTCCACATTGACACATCCAGTGAATTAAAGTCTACTTACTTAGATCACTGAGGATAATCCCCATCTCAAAGTCTTGCACTTATTTTCATCTCAGAGCCTTACTTTTTGTTGCAACAGTTATATCTCTGCATTCATTTAATATGTTTTGGTCATATTCACCCTCTGTCCTCCATACTTTCCCAGATCCATCATCTCCTCCCTTCCCACCCAAATTTGTGTCATTTTTTTCTCTCTCCACCAATACCAATTTTTGCTTGCCAAATATTCATGGAAATGTGGCCTTCCACTCAAGTGTGGTCAACTTACCAGGAGCTGTATGATTAGTGGAAACTCTCCCTTCTCCCAGCAGCTAAGAAATGTCAATAGCTCCTACGCTAGGGATGGCACTTCCTGTCTAATTCCCATCTCTATGATGGGATTGGGTCTAACTTTGGCTTGTATAGGTCTTGTGCATGGTGTCACAAGCACTGTGAGTATATATGTATAGCTGTCCTGTTATGTTCAGGAGACACTCTTTTCTTATATTCATCCACCATATCTGGCTCTTACCCTCCTTTTTACCACCTCTTCCTTAATGATACCTCTGTCTTCAGATTATGTGTGTGGGTGAGGTATGTATGATTTATTCAAGGTTGAGCGTTCTACAGTCTCTTGTCCTCTGCATCTTATCCAGTTAGTTTATGGTCACTGTGTTGATCATCATCTATGAACAGAAGCTTCTGTGATAAGAGTTGAGAGATGCTTCAGTCTATGGGTACGATGATAGATGATTAGGTGTGTTTTAATATTATATTCTGTAGTATATACTAATACTACAGAATAACAGTAGTAGGTGCTCTTCTAAGGTATTTGATCTGCCTTGACATAGGTTCTTGGCCTGACAATGGTGTCAGGTATGGGTTTCATCTTATGGGAAAGGTCTTAAATCCAACTATAAAGTACTTGGATACTCCCACAGCGTTTATGGCACTATCACACTAGTGGGCATATCTTGCCAGCCCAGTTGTTACTGTAGCTAACAGGATTCACACCTGGGTAACAGTGATGATTACTTCTCTTCTCTGGTAGTGTTCATAGCACCTTCCATCACTATGAAAGCTAGCCAATAAGGATAAAGCTTCAAAGTTAGTACCAGGTTTTTATTTTTCCATGTTCCATGAATTGAATTTGTGGTATCTTCAGCAATAAAGTATTTATGTCAGGTCTGGAAGGCAACCAAGAGCATTGGCAGTACAGCCTGTAATGTTTGAGGGCTTGTAGGACCACACTGAGCAACCTCTACAAAAGTAACCCATTCCTAAGACTAGGCTTTTTATTTGATAGCTGTGGCATCTAGAAGAGGCATTTTGTAGCTTCCACTTGACACTTTTTATGTGTGTGTATGGATATATTTTAGGAAGGTTCTACAGTAGTAGTTTTAGTTATGTGAAACAACATAGTCACCTATTCTGGTGATAAGTATATGACATCATTGAGAGGCTATTGTCCTACCCATTAGGATGGTGCTGGTGTAGCTCTGGTGTTTGGAGAGCCTCTTCTCTAGCAGATTCATTTATTTGTTTACAAGTTTATGCATTCATCTAGAATTATGAAGCCTTAACTCTATTGAATACTCATAGAGTAATAAGCATATGCTGAGAATATGATTCTAAATATGTCCATGTTTCCTTTGAGACCAGAAGCATGTGCAACACTGTTAATTTTTGTTTCTTCAACAATCTTTCCAAACAGGAAATGTTGGGACTTTAGGGACTAAAAGAATTACTTTAGTGCCACTTATTTCTGTCTCCTGGGATTCCTCAGTATTGAAGACCCATCATGTATTCCTTTCCTTAATTTCTTCCTGCATTTGTTAAGATGAATAGGAAAATACAGCTATTCTCATGATTATCTGAGTAGATGGAGTTTTTAGTTCCTGTGGATCTCTCCATCAGTAATTTATTTTCACATAGTTTTACTTCGTTTTAGTGGTTATTTTCATTGCTTTTACTTCTTTGATAACTATGATTGATTCCTATACTAACACCATTGCCAGTGGCCCTGAAGTTTCTGACTGAGTGAAATCTTCCACTCTGGACTTCCACTTGACCTGTGCTCTGAGTGTTTATGGCAGCTTCTTGTTTCTCTGTGTTAAACCCAAGCAAATGGCAGTTGAACACACAAAACTTTTCCTGTTGATTCTCATGGTGGTCTTTTGTATTAACTTCTTCGTCCTCATTCCCTGAAACTGCAAAAGCAAAAAGAACTTTGGGATACTGCAAACCAATGTTGTCAAATTTGACTATCAATGAGGTCCCATGTTTGGGGAGGACAGCCATCTAAAGCAACCCGGAAAGTGTTAGGAAATATAAAACTAAGACATCTCCTTTTCTTCTGTCAGGTGGTATGTAACAATCATACCCAAGTCTTAACTGCATACTTCCAATACCCTTGTGCACATAGAAGGTAAAATATGCCTGCTCATCGGTCACTGAAAACCTAGTCTACTTGCTTCTGTTAGTTTTTAATGCAATCATTGTTGCATTTTTGAAACTTCAAAGAAAATGTTTAAAGTGGGAGAGGGTATGCATATGTTCCCAGAGGGAGTTAGATAATATCATCTTTGGCTGCCCATTTTTAGAGAAAAAAAGCACAGAGTCCAGGGATTGCAATAAAACATTTTGATGCACATCCATACTAAGATTTTGCCCTACATATTTCCTTGACATTTTGCTTGTATTATCAGATTCTATCTCATTACACTGTGCCAGACTATTTAGCCAAATAATTCTCTGGTGTCCTCTTTTGCTTGGATACACAACACTGAATTTTGGTCCCAGTATTATTGCAGCTCATCTATGCTTTTCTCTAAATGGTTCCATTAAACAAACTTGGGGTGATATGAGGGTGGTGTGGTAGAGAAAGGGTAGAGGAAGAGGATAAACCTGTTTGGCAGTTGGGATAAAAGCACTGACTTAATGTAACACCTCTTGTTGATGAAAGGAGGGAAAGTCTCTGAGTTTTGCTTTCTTTCACTATTTTTACCTTTATTTAGTCTGTATATTTGTGTGCACATGCCATGGTGCACACATAGATCTCAGAGATCAGCTTGCAGGAGTCAGTCCTCTTCTTCCGAGAATTCCAGGTACGAAGCTCGGGTGGTCAGACTTGGCAGCATGCACCTTCACCTGCCAAGCCATCTCTCTGTCCTCTCTTTTCTTTATATGCTTCAGGAGCACCGTGTTCATTACATCTACTGGCTCCCAGAGATCCATGTTATTGCTCTGACTCTTGATGTTTTTATATCTCTGCCTCGTCTCCAGTTGTTTCTCAGCACATTGTTGCAGATTTCTACTCTGGATAGAGATAGGAGGAGGTTGTCATCTCTCAACTCTGACACATGAAGAGACAAAGAAAAGTTAAGTCATCCTTGTAAGCCAAAATGAGCAGCAGGCAAAGCTCTAGGAGGTTAACGAAGAAGTCATGGTTTCTAGTTATATGTTGACTATTTCTAACCCCCAATTTTTAGTAGCTTAAAACACCAATGATTATTTCATGTCTCAAAAATGTTTGCATGAAGTATTTGGATGGGGCTCATTAAGAGGAGTCTTTGATACCAAGCAGCAAGATGGAAAGTTTTCAGCATTGGGTGGCTGCTCTGGAGGATTCAAGATGCTTTATTTACATTGTGTGGTACTTCAAGGAGAGATATGCAGATAGAGACTAGTGGGGTTGAGACTTCATGACCTCAGCCTGGTGAACTCAGGGTAGTTGAATGCTTTATATGGTGTCAAATGGCTATCAAAAGAGACTTTCCATAAAAGGAGGCTGACACTGAGTTACTTTTAAAAAATGGTTTGTGTATAAGTGTTTTGTATGCATGTATGTATGTGTACCACATGTTCGCTGGTGCCCAATATGCCAAAAGAGAATATAAGATTCCTTAGATTTGGAGTTAGAGGTGGTTGTCAGTCACCGTGTGGGTTTTGGGAACTGAACCCTGGTCCTCTGTAAGAGCAAAAAATATTCTTAACCACAGAGCCATCTCTCCAGTCCCACCAACATCAAATAACCTTTATATACTGTCCTAAGATATCAGGAGTGTCTCTTTTGCCATATCTTACTTGTCAAAGCAGTTCAAGTCATAGAGGAAGGATATGATCCATTTGTTGTGATTGAGGATAATGCCAAAAGACTCATGGTATTTTAAAAAGCAGTCACAATAAACCAACAACATTTTCTTATTTTAATGGTTAGGTTTTTCTGTCTGGTATCTGATCCTGAAGAGAAGAAATGTTACTAACCCACCCTCTTCTTTTTCATTCCCCTTTTAGAGAGAAAGAAGTTATAACATTCAAAATCAAGGTTATTCTTACCACAATGTCACCCCTCTTTCTTATTCCATGTCCAATGTAGGCAGACATTTTGTTCCCTATGACAATATATTACCTGAGTCATAGGCATGACTAAAAGCGCAGAATAAATAAAATCATTGCTGCAATATTTATAACAGCAAGGAAGCATAAACAGCTTACATATCCATCAACTGAAGAATAAATAGTGAAAATGTGGCAAATACACACAATGGGATTTTATTTAGCTACCAAGAAAAGTGAAATTGTAGAATTTTAAGAAAATGAATTAGAACTGGAAAGTGTTATATTAAGTAAAGTAACCAAGTCTTAGAAGCACAGACATCACATGCTCTTTCTCTTCTGTGGATCCTAACTTTTATTATTTGTATGTATGTGAATAAGGGCTGTAAAATTGGTTATAAAGAATGAAACTAGATAGGAGGCCAGCATATGGGGACAAGAGGTGCTGAAAACCTGGAGTAGGGAGAGGAAAGAGGCAAAAGGTCACAGGTGACGTGGGACTGGAAGGGACACTCAGAGTGGAAGTGTACACGTGATGGAAGGGGAGTGCAAAGAAGCCAGAAGAAGCAGCAACAACAAAAATTTTATTTTAAAAATGCTCTTTTAGGTTCCATGCTGGTGGGCACATCTGTTGTGTGTTCATGACCACAGTAGCCATGTCATAACCAGGAAAAAGCACCTAGATGCACCTCTACCCATCTTTAGAGTCTGCCGTTCTTCCAGGTCTTCTTTAGGGATGCTCCCAAGGTCTTGGAGGGGTTGACATGTATGGTGGAGCCCTCAGCCTTCATTTATTCTCAGCAATTTGATCATTATGAGTCCATAGTTTGACCATCACTTACTGCCAAAAGAGGCTTCTCTGACCAGGGATGACAGCTGTACTGCTCTATGGTTATAAGCATAAATATTTAGTAAGCAGTTTTACTACACGTCCATTCAGTAAAATGTCAGTAGTTGATTTCCCTCAGGGCCTGTGACTACCTTAGTAGGCTTTTGAGCAGATATGCAGTGCTAGAAATATATCCCCTCCTATGGAATGAGACTCAAAGCCAATAAAGAAGTGGTTCATTATCTGCATAATATTCACCACACTATTGCCCTGGTGGGTCTAGTGTTTCAGGCAGTTCAGTATTATAGCACACAGGATCCACAGCTGGGTATGATCATTGGTGACTTTTTTTCTTCCAACTCTTTGCATATCATCTTCTGGTGGCATGAGAGCTAGCCAGCAGAGAAAATGATCCAGCTCAATTCCAGTATGATTTCTGTTCATTCATTTTCAAGAATGTGTGTTGCCTTCAGAAGTAGGGTCTTACTGTCTTTCTGGTGGACAGCCACGAACAACTGCAACTTCATGGAACCTATACTATAGTACTTGATTTGAAAATCTATGACTTCTGGGATCAGCTTTAACCACTCATGAAGAGCACTTCCTTTGAAGCTCTTTTTAAAAATCATATTTTTAATCTTTAGGATATAGTAAACATTTTTAAAAATCATCATGTAAAAGAAAGATGTTATTATGAAACCTAATTATTTTCAGGCTAAAAAAATTTATAATTATAAAATTATCATCTCCCCATCCTATATACACATTATAAGTCCTCAAAACCATCTTGCTTTGCCAAGTTTAACCCTTTGTGACTGATCCCAGACTGTTTACTGAGACTTCTAAAACAGATATTAATTATAGATTGTTTTTGACATACTTGTCACATAATTTAAAACCACATAGCCCATCTAGATTTTTAGATATATTGCAATGCATCATTTAAGTTGTGAGATGAATTTTTGTTTGTGTATCATCTGATAATGAATGTCTACTTCTCAGAGTCATCCATCTTCCCTTGAAATATTTCACCAAGAGACATTTCTATAAGAACTCACTCATCTGTGAGGATTTTTAAGCAACACAAGACTCTCCCCATTTGTGTTTGTTTTCTTTCTACAGATATCTTCCATCCTCAAGCTCAGAGCAGTAGAAAAATGCTACATTTTCCATTAATGTTCTAATTTGTCAGAATAAGAAAGTGGTAAGAATAAGAGCAAGGTAAATTTATCATTCGTGCACTGGACTCCAGTGTTAGCCATGATAAATGTCAACATTCCATATACCTGACAAGAATTACTTTCAATTTTCAATCCTATTAATAATTGTTACTAAAAATCAATTACTATGTGTCAGGGGTTTAATTTGAATAATGTTTGATTCCAAAGACTCAGCCTCAATCTTTTCTGTTATTTTTGCCTTACCACCTTAATGCAAATAATGCTTGCACATAATCAGTTAATTGTCATTTATTTAATATCCACTATATAAAAGAAGATACTATGCTAATTAATTATTTGGGAAAATTGTAAGAAACATAGGGGGAAAGGAATTCACTTTCCTGGATTTATAATAATCATGGAACTAGTGTGTGTGTGTGTGTGTGTGTGTGTGTATGTTTTGAGATAGCATTGTGGGTAGCCCCAGCTGGCAGTGAACTTACTATGTAACCACAGTTGGCTATGAATTCTGTTTCTTCCTGCATCCATTCCCCAGGTGTTGGGAATCTGTTCAAACATGCCTGGCTTGATAATCCCTGTATTAGCTTCCTATAGAAGAATATAGAATCCATAGAGCGCTTAAGCTCTATGTTTCTAAGTCATTATGTATTGAGGGCTGAGATTCAAGCTATGATTTTACCAGCCAAATAAACTGCATTTCTTCTATCTCACACCAAGAATAGTAATGCATTGACCACAATAATAAACAGTTTCACTGACATTACCCACACTCATTGAAAATTAAACCCACAATTCTTGAGACATTACATTCACTCATACTTGTGGTCCTTCCTTAAAGTAATTTCTCAGTAGGAATGCCACATGATTTTGCTTCATTTGAGCTCAGGGGTGGTTAAGTGATTTGCTAGGGTGAGATTGATGTAGGTGGACACAATGTAAGCCATTTCTTAGCAGAAGCCTTAAGAGTCAGCATTTGATCCACCATCCTCTTTGTTGATAGAAGAATGTATTAAAATAAAGCTTCTGTTGGTCTGGGTCCCTGAGGGGTAATTGTGAGCACAGCCTGCTTCCTGGACAATGACACACATGTGGCTTTCGTGAGAAATAAACCCGGTTGTTCTAAGCATCGCAACACTTGAGTTGCTTATTCGTTCAGCATGAGCACACAACAGCAAATGCTCTGGTTATTCCATCCAGATTGCCTTGGTTTGCTTTTACTGTTTCTGTGTGAAATTCTATGCTCTTTGTGTTCAAAGATAAAGACAGGCAGAGGTTCAGAGAACAGATGGCAGAGAAAGCAAAGTGTGGGTGTGGGTATTGTGACCCCCGAGACAAGAGTTATAAGAGCAGCAATTAGATAAGAGAAAAACAAAAGGAAACAATAAACACAGAACTGCAGAGAGAAAGCTGGAGGGGTGTCTGGAGCAGACTAAGACAACCAGCTAGGAAGCAGGGGACAAAAAAAAAAAAGAAAAAAAAGTAACGGTGAACCCTGAGGCACTGGAGATTACTGCAGAAAGAAGGAAGGTCAGAATTAATGGAAGTCATCCAGAAATCCTCAAACGGAGTAGGACTTGGTGTTATTAGTGACTGGGGCATGGTAAGAGACAGGATAGAACACAGGCCAAACTACCCATGAAACTCGGAAAGACTTTCTGGATGCCGGACTGCTGAGAATCCTCACAGAGTCTCATCTCCAGCTCTCTGTCTGCAGCAAAGCTATTCTGTGCATGGACCAAGGGAGAGCAGTGATACATTGGATCACTGAGGTGACCATCTGCTGCATGCTTACAATGACTGCTGGCAGAAATCTGTCAAGACATCTAGACCCAAGCTCTGGGCGTCGGGAAAGATGGGTGGGATGGCGCTGCTCTAACAGTGCTCAAAAGATGTAATGAAATGTGCGCAAACTGCTGGGCCGTTCTGGGTGCCCCGGCACCCCTCTGCACCTCTTCCCTGACCCTGCTTCCTCTGGCGTGAGAGGGAGCTGACAGTAGTATGGACCCTAGATTTCCTGGGTTTCAATCCTGGCACTGATAATTACTACTTGGCCAGTATCACTGCTTTTGGAGCCTCAATTCCCTCAGTTGTAAAATAAAAGCAATGGCGAGATATTAAACACTTCAAACTGGATAACAGCTGACACAGAGAAAGAGTTCACTAATAGGAGTTGTTACCGCTGGCAGAGAAAATTATCTTTCCCATTCCTTCTAATCTCACTCTGCTTTAATGTGAAAGTGAGGTTGAGGTCTGTGTGTGCGATGATGTTTATGTCCCTGTCTGTCCACAGCACCACATTTCTTTCAGGTTGCACACTTGAATCTAGTTAACTGAATGGATCTATAAATTATATACTAGACAATGGAGCAAATGGAGTACCAAGGAGGCACACTTTAGCTATTCCTTTATGGCCACAAGGACCTTCCCAGAGCTCTGTGTTTTGGGACTGGGTTTGACCTTTAAGCAGTAAAGCATGAGACTTTCTATTAAACCCAACAGCAGGTCTAACTTCAGTGTTCAACTTTGATGGACCCTAAATCCAATCCTACCTCATTATTTGGTCTTCAAACCTGGTCGGTGCATCTTAGTAAACACAGCGTTTATTGAGGAGTTTGCCTTGGGGTAGCACAGGAGCCTCCCACTCTTCTCCTCAGGTTCTGCCATAGAGACATGGCTTTCCAGTGTGCAGTAAAAAGCCCTGGCCCTGGGGCTCCAGAGGGAGTGGTAAGTGACTTCACAAGCTAAAATGTGCCAGAACCTTAGAATGAGTCTCTGATGAGGAAAGAACATTTCTGTCTCCATCCTGAGGCAGCAGTCTCTATGACTGATGTGCAGCTGGAAGGCTGGAGTCTGTGGGGAAATCAGAGAACATTCCTCCCGCTGTACTTTCCTTCCTAGAGTGAGTGTTCCTGGTGCTGATTGTCTTCCTGTCTCTGTCCCTCTGTCTCTGTTTCTGTCCCCACCCACCCCCTCAAAAACAACAAAAACCCTTAGCCTTGCTGACATTTAGAATTTTTAGCCTGGTGATAGGATCTAAGACTCCAGTTTGGTTCTTATTGTGGAAAGCAAGGAGCCTTCCAGTTTGAGTGATGCTGACGTAATGCTTAACAAAGTCAAGTACCTGTTCTTTTAGACAGCACCCAGAGGTAAAGTGTGTTCGTCCCAGGACTCTGAAAGCACAGTGTGTGTGTGTGTGTGTGTGTGTGTGTGTGTGTGTGTGTGTGTGTGTGTTTCTTGGCTCTTTAGGCTTGGCTTTGAAATGTATGTTTACACAGTGGGTGTTCACTAAGGCTTCGTTGACTAGAGTCATTCCATATAAAAACAGGAAATTTTATCCCATAAAAATATCCCCAATATTATGGGAATAATAATACTTCCCTTGCATCTTCAAAATTAAGTGAGAAATTATATGTAAGATATATGTTATCACATGTTTTCTAGAACATGTAGAGCATGAAAAATGTTAAGGAGCTGGGAGGAGCAGGTCAATGTTTTCATAGTAGATGCTCTTCTCTAGCTTTTTCATGCTCTCTGAGGACCTTTGGACCATGTACTCAGTGTTATAGACTGAGCAAGTGTATGCAACTTGAGGAACTCAGCTGTGAGGACACAGGGACTAAGACCCCTTTGCACCCTATCCCATCCAATCTCCTAAGCACTAAGACTGTAGCAAGCCACACACTCTAGCTCATAAAATAAGTGTCCATTATGTCCCAAACTTCCGTTATTTATAAAGGCAATCCATGTTCATTGTTTTGGTGTTTATTGAGCAACTAGTATATGGTAATATGTGATTTCTTCAGTTCAAAGAATGGATTTTGTTTTAAATAATGATTCTTAAATACTTTAATTTATTTTTTGGAAATTTTTATGCATCTATACAATGTATTTTGATCATATCAACTCCTACTCTTCCCCTCCAACTGCCCTCATTCATGCCTCTTACAATGTCCTATATTTTAAGAAATATTTTTACAGCCTACTGAACCCAATTAGTACTGCCTGTATGTGCATGGGTGCGTAGCTATCCCCAAGAGCATAACTAACCTACCAGTGGCCACAGTCTGAAAGAAAAATGAGTCTTCCCTATCTCAGCAGCCATCATCTGCCAATAGGTCCTCAGCTACGGCTAGTGCCTCATGAATCCATCCTCACCTCTGCAGGAATTTTAACCCAATCTAATATGGGTCTTGTACAGGTGATCATGGGCTGCTGTGAGCTCATGAATACAATGGCCATGCCATGTCCAGAAGACATTTTATAACATTCTTCATCAGCTTATAGCTCTTATAGTCTTTCTGCCTCTTCTTCCATAATATTCCCTGAGCCTTGATGGCAAGGAGTTGATGTAGAGGTCCCACTTAAGGCTGAGCCCTCAGTCTCTTATTCTCAGCACTTTGACCAGTTATGAATCTCAACACTGACTACTAGTCACTGCAAAAAGCTCCTGTCACCAATGTTGGCCGCAGAACAGGTATATAGGCATAAAAATAATATTAAGAAGGCAGTTTGACAACATGACCATTTAGCAAAACAACAATAGTATGGTCCTCCTTTAGGTGTACGAACTTCCCAATCATGGACTTTTGACAAGGTTTACAGTACCAAGCACAAATTCTGTCCTATGGAGCAGGCCTCCTATCCATCTAGAAAATGGATGGTTACCCCTGAAGCAGCCAGGCCTCTATTATACCAGTAGAGACATTTGCTTTGTAGGATACAGGACTGGGTTGAAATACCTGGTTTACATTATCAGACCAATGTATAAAGAATTCTCTTTCTAAGAATTTTTCTAGGTGGTAGAGCCTTTGGAAGCTAGTTCAGCTAATGCTCTCACAGTGTGGTGCATGAGTCCCTGCTGACAGCATCTCTGTCCAACCTATGGAAGGTTGACTTAGGAATGAGGATTGTCTGCTTTCACATTATAACTCAACTAGTAAATCACCATATGACCTAACAAGCTACCAAGTTTTTCTTGACTGTCAGACTCACCATGTGAGAAACAGTGTGTTGAAAGACAACTTTTTCCATTGCTGACATTCTTTGTTCTTCATTAATTTCATTATGGCCTTTATTAATTTATAATCTCTGTTTCTCCTAGCCAAATAGGACTCCTACTCTCCTTGGTCAGATCTAGGTCAAGGAGCTTGTTTTTTTTTTTTTTTTTTTTTTTTTTTTTTTTTCATCACAGCATCTTTCTAAACAAGGTCTCTCTCTTGCTCTCTCGCTCTCTCTTCCTTCTTTCTTTCTGTCCCTGTGTTCCTTCCTCCATTACCTTATCCTAGAAATACATACAGCACCGACAGAACATGTGATGAAAACCACCCAGGATCTATGGCTCATGCTTACAAAAAATAAATTCCAGATGGTTCAAACAGATTTGAATGTAAAAAGTAGCAAATGAGATTTTTAAAAGAATTACTTTGCAGTATGAATGTAGGCTTTTTCTAAAGAAAACACAGCTCCCAGGAGCCTTAAAGACTGTTAAATGTAACCTCATAATGCTGAAATATTTATGCATATGCATAATAACAGAAAAATAAAAGCATCATAAATAAAGGTCTCTTTGAAGTTCTCTTGCAAGCCAACCCATTCATTAAGGAGAAATATAACTATTTTTAAACATAGGAAATAAATCCTACTCAAAATTGATATTAAAGAAAATTTAACAAGAACATTTTGTTTTGGTTTGGCCTTTTTGAAACGAGGTCTTACTTACTCTGTAGCTCAAGATGTATTAGACCATACTATGTATTTTGGCCAGACTTGAACCTGTGCTGATGTTTCTGCCCCAGACTTCCAAGGGCTGGGACTCCATGTATGAAGGAATAGTTTTTGAATAGCCATTTTTTTTCACTGTGCTAAGGTTGTATCAGGGAAAAGAGCAAATATAATATCTTCTTTAATGAGGCATATTTGATGAAGACTGATCTTATCTAACATTTATTATTTGGTAGGTTGAGGCAGAAGGATCATACATTTTAGTTTGGTGCTAAAGTGGTCAACATAGTGAGGTACTTTCTGAAGAAGAAAAGGAGAAGTAACAAAAAAGAAAAGAAGGTCTACACATGTGCACATACATACAAGTGTATGCACATATGCAGTGATGAATAGTGAATCATGTTGAGAAGGAAACTATATGGTTATCTAAGATTTGGAAGTGAGGGAGATTTGCAGACAATGTAATGCGGTTGTCTCAAAGGTTTTAATCCCATGGGAAGTTTGGCGCTAGAATGACTTTTCACAGTTGTCCTGAATTGTCACTTGGGCTGACAGTTAGGATCTGGCCATTTCTTTGTCTGAATCAATGGGGCTTTGGGTACAGGCAGTCTTAGATGAAGGTATATACTCTTGGGGAGGTGTTTCTCTTTTGCATGGTAATTATTAAGAGGTTTTCAGTTGTGGGCTGGAAGAAAGAATATCTTAGTCCTGTGTAGTATCATAGCAAGGCACTGTAGCATCCATTCTAAGGACATCTGAAAAGCATGTGTCATGGCCCTTAGGCATGTTTGCAGAGATTATAGGGAACATTTGCAAATGTGATGGTTACTTGATACCTGGTATTACTATGTAAATCTTAGAACAGTGTGGGCTAAAGCCCTTGAAGGAAGTGGCAGCATGTCAGGGATTGTGGATGACATTGGATAGAGTAGGAGTTGTACTAGATTGCGTCAGAGAAAAGCCTTCTAAGGTTTTTGAATAATTTTCAAATGAAATTGGAAAAGAATAGATATTCTAGAATAATTGAGTCTTCTAATGTATGAAAATAGAATATTTCACCATCTATTTAGGTCTTATTTGTCTCAGCAGGATTTTATAATTTTAGATATATCTTTCAAATATAGCTTCTTAAGTATATTCCTCAGTTTTCTTCATGTTCTCATATTTAAAGTTTTTTCATTTATAATGAAATGATAAGGTACTGAGGAATTACAGATTTTTACACATCTATCTTTTATTCTATGCCTTTGATGATATTATTTAGTGAATTTATGGATCTTAAAAATGTAAGACTATTCCGTTCATGATGGGGGAATGTCTTTCTGTATGCTACGAATATGTGTTGCTCTGATTGGTTGATAAATAAAGCCGTTTGGCCTAGGACAAGGCAGTTTAGAGGCAGGTGGAAAATTCAAAGAGAGAAACAGGGAAATTCAAAGAAGGCAGGGAGAGACACCAGTGTGCCGCCCAAGGAGCCACATGTAATGGGACACAGGTAAAGCCATGGAACATGTAACGATATATAGATTAATAGTTATGGGCTAATTTAAGATATAAGAGCTAGTTAGCAAAAGACTTGAGCCATGGCCATGCAGTTATAATTAATGTAAGCCTCTGTGTGTTTACTTGGGGGACGCGAGTGGGAGAGGTTTGTCCTGACCACTGGCAGGCTGGGAACACAGGAAATCTGAGTACACATTTATACACATATAATATTATTTTTCCCCACTGAAGGTTTTCATTTAATGTTCTTGTCTTATTGAATTGGCTACAGTTTCTAATATGTTGTTAAATAGAAGTGTTCAGAATAGATATCTTTCCCTCAATTCCCAAATAAGAAGGACATTAGTTAGTCTTTCATTATAAATTTGATGGTATTTAGTGTTAGGTTTTTTTTTTTTAATAGATTTTATTTATCAGTTTAAGGAAGACTTGTTCTGTTTCTAGTTTGCTCAGAGTTCTGAATCAATGGCTGTTTATTTATTTCCAATGTCCTTCATGATCCTCTAGAAATGGTCATTAGTTTTCCCTTTTGATCCTGTTAACACGCTAAATTACCTGATTTATCTCTTAAGGTTGTCGGCTTTGCATTTCTAAGATAAAACATAACACTTTAATTATGGATTCCCCTTGCTTTCTGCTGGATTTAGAACTTATGTTCTCCTGTGCTCATTAGAATATTGCTAAGGAGATTTATTTTCCGGTAATGACGTTGGTGTGGAGATCATTTTGACCTAATGAAGTTAATTTGAAAGTGTTCCCTTCTCAACTTACTAGAAGACAAGAAGTGTAGGTTCCCATGATTTTTTTTTTAACTTAAATATTTGATAGGATATATAAGGCAAGCCATCTGGATCTGAAGTTCTCTGTGTAGGAAGGTTTTAGCTATGAATTTCATTTGTTTAACATACATAGGGATATTCAGTTCCATTTGCTTTTGAATTAATTTAGGTACTTCTTATTGTTCAAAAGATTTTCTTCGTTTTATCAAGTTCACCAAATGGTTTCTTTGCTAAGGTATTTTAAGTTGTTCTCTGAAGTTCATAATTAAAATAAAAATTTAATTATACCTCCAATTATAGTGGGTAAGGTATATAAGGGAATGAAGCCAATCTTGTTGGAACGTAATTTTGTGCCAGATGAAAGCAATAGTTTTAATTCTTCTACATTTTGACCTAGAAATTCCAACTGTAGAAATTTATTCCTGAAAAATTATTGTGTGTGTATTTATAAATATCTAATAGTACTGATGGTATCTTTTTAAAACAAAAAACACGGAAAACCACAGAAACTGATAAACAAAATGTTTGCCAATGATGAATAAAATATCAATATAATTGAATATTATGTAAGAGAAGAGGGTACAATAATACATTTTTATGGAACTATGTCTTTTATATGTTGTTAAGTGAGAGGGGAGAGGTTGTGCAACAGATTTCCACAGCACTCTCTTTAAAGGAATATGGAGATCCATAGTTAGAAATTTTCTCTAAAATTATGTGTCAAGCTGGTTGGGCTTTAGCAATTTAAAAAATCAGGAAGGAAAATTATTCCCAATTTATCCCCTTAGGTGCCAATTGACATTTCAGAGTGAATAGGCATACTTAAAATGAGAACCTAAACTCAGACAAATGTTTTATAATGCACACATTTTCTGCTTTCTCCAGCACCAAACAGATTTCTGATTTGCATTTTGTCAGTTCTTCCAGGTTGTGAGCATAGCTGTCTGCAGAGGCTTCCTTCTGCTCTCCCCACTTGGAAGTGGTCCAGCTGGGGATTCAGCAACATACCGTAGAAAAAGTGATGGTAAGAGCCTCTCCAGAGCACATGCTGATGTACATATATTTAGAAGAGGGAAAACCCAAGACGTCCTACAGAGTGGAAGTAGACTTGCTGGTAGAACTTCTCTACAGTATCCTGAGGTTCACAGTACTAGCTGCGAGACCCACTGGAAAATAGATGTGCTGGGGTCCAGCCTTGGCTCAGGTGCAGGGAAGGGGTGTCGGCACAAGGGAGAAATCTGACCACCAGGGGATTGCACTCAAGTGGCCCCAAATAGCCCAAGCTGTCTTTAAACTTTAACAGAGTTTTCCTTACCAGGGTTACATGAACAGTTTTATTACTGGCTCCTATTTTTGACTTTAAGAAATACATAATTACATCACATTTTAAGGAATACATTGTAATCATTATGAAAGTTACCATTGTTCCCCTTTGTGCTTCCCCCAATACACTTTCCCACTCCCTACATAACCTTATTCCAGACACAGAGTTCAGCATTTTTGCAGGCTTCACGAAATATGGAGCCAGACGCATCCTGCTCTCACAGCACTTATGTCAGCTGGCAGCTACTTGTGGTTACAAAGTTAAAACTTAATAGACATGGATAGAATGGTTTAAGGACAACAATGTTCAAACCCAAACAATTCTTTCATGTCTACAAGATATGCTTTAACATGGCTCCCTTTTCTACAAGAGGGTCCCATGTCTCAATCTCTCTGTAAAAGGAAACCTTTGATAAGGCACTCTTTTCCCGTCTCACTATGCCATACTTCTTCTACCAATATAAGCTTCAGTGTTTGGTAAAGATGGATCTTTCCATCCCATGTTTTACATTGCATTTTTTCCCAATGGCCCATACTAGATCCTATCATTGATTCTATATGCTTGGTGTCCAAAGCAAAGGGAACTTACTCTCAACAGTTGGCATTATTGTGTACTCCTGAGGCTTTTCCCCATTCTGTGTATCCATGGCTTACTCTCCTTTCCAAAACTGAGACATGGTTAATGTTCCAAATGTTGTTTTCTCATATGTATCTAACTGTCTCTATTGAGTTAGAAAAGTTCCCAGGATTAGGAGTTGTAGTTAGTTAATTCCAGATAAGAGATTTGAGAAACATTAGCTCCCTGCTGAATCTTAGGGGGAAATATTTGAAAAAGAACAGAATTTCCAGGGAGAATTATAGCTGTTGCATGTGTGATTGACCAAGTAAAACTAAAAACTGCCCAAAAGATCACCAATATAGTGAGAGAGAAAAGAGCCTGCAAGTTGCATGAATTTTGCAGATTCCTATGCTGGCTGTTCCGTGGACTATTGGTCCTTGCCAAGTGAAAGTTCATTTCCACGGGTGCTTTGCCATTGTACAGGTAGTCATATATAGATCTGAGACTAGGCTGCAGGGCTCCCAACATCTCCCTCTTTTATATTTGTTAAAATAATGAGGCAGATGGCATGGGTCAAAGCACACAAGGCTGAACACAAACATTTGATGATGACTGGAAAAAGAATAACAAGGACCAAAAATAATCCTACTGTAGTGTCCAGATTAACAATAAAAGGCCTAAAATCCCACCAGAAACTTAAGACTGAATAGAAGGAAGGAAGGAGGCAGCAATCCCTTCTGGAGAAGACATTTGTAAGTGAGCATTCAAGATAGTAGAAATCTGATTATATAAGTCAAGAATATTAATATCCAAATCAGAACTATTCCAAATTCCCTTAATATGTGCCTGAATCTGCTTCCAAGAAAAATCAGTGTCATTATATGGCAAAGGAGTAACACAGATCCATTTATGTGCTGCATGACAAGAGGCCATGAGTCTGATGTTTATAATTTGATTTGAGTGTCCATGTATAATATAGCCTCTTCTAAAACATTAACCCATCCACTAACCCTTTATCTGTACTTTCAGGTATAGCAAGTATCAGAGAAATATTTTTGGATAAGTTATTAACATGATCACCTGTATGTACTTTCTGTACCAGAGCAGTGGTAGATGTTGCCATAGAAGCTACAATAGATATTAGGGCAGTAATACCCCAAATCAAAGCTGCAACAAATCGCTTTGGACAAGAAAGAGCTTGGGAAACAGTCTCCATGGCATAAGTACCAAGATCATCAAACCAAGGTAAAGATAAGTTTACAGGCAGCAAAACAAAAGGAGGTTGTCTAACAATCAGGAAATTACCTGGAGTAAAAGTATCAATATAATTAATAATAACATAATTAATACAGGAAATATTGTAAGTAGAGTTTGATTTTATAATATGTAAAATTGTTAACCCCAAATCTCCACCTATTAGTATAGGAAAAGGGGCAGCAACACAGGCCTGAAGGTCACTTATGATTGTGGAGGATTGCGGAGGCTTTTTAATATAAGTATAATTGGTGACCGCAAATAACTGGTATAAATGTCTTTGAAGAATAGGATAAGGTGAAAGTTTGGCCAAAACAATGGGGACAACCCATCCAGGTGAAAACCAATGAGTAATAAGTTGTCCTGCTACTAAAATTTTTTTTTCCACTGAGGAAATCTGTGTCTATCGGCAGCCAGAAATTATATATCATCATGAGTGGGACTAGAAAAGACCAGTCATAATTTTTATCTTGGATGTCCTTAGGGGAATAAACACCACCCTTTTCAGAAAAAAAAAAAAAAAACATAAGGAAACCAACTTGTGTATCCCATAACAGGACCAACAGACTCCCATGGATGGTTGTGTTTGCCCTGGGGCAAACAATCAGGAACCTCTTGGGTTGGTCTCTTTTTAGTAGTAGCCGTTTAAGTGGCGAGGGTTTCATCAGCTCCTTAGACAAAAGAGAAAAGCCAAAGTTCCCCTTTATCATCCTTATTTCGTCTAGAGGAGTCAGCCACCAATGTCCTATATGAGAGAGAAACTGCTGTGGGATGTTCCAGCTACCGGAAACACATCCAGGCTCAGAAGTGAGATCAGCTGAGAAGCAGATAGGCAAGGATCTTCATGTCCTGTATGGTTTAGGAGACCAGAAATCTTATGATGAACAAAAGCATCTCTATCTCCCCACATCAGTTTAGAATCATTAACCACCATCCTCACTTCCTCAAAACCCCAAGCTGCAGGGTGAAACAGAGGTAGCTCTGTGATGTGAGTTATTCCTGAGCAGCACGTATCGATAATAAAGACAGCAGTACCTGTATGGAGAGCAGAGAAATCAGCCCAAAACAAAGAGGGAGGAGTGGCTTTACCACGTTGATCAATCACAAGATCCTCAGTTGTATGTCCTGGGTTTGGAACTTAACATCCCAGCCCTTCTATTGAATGAGTGACAAGGGGTGATGCAATCATCTATGACCACTTCCTGCTGACATCGGGGTGTCGTTGGGCACCCCAAATGCTGGAACATTGACCAAATCCTGGAAGAGCAGTCTGTTTTATTCACTGTCCAGGTACTGTAAGACCATCTGGGGCTAGGGATGTGCAGTCAGTAGTTGGAGCAGTCTACAGTCTTTGATTGATTGGAAGTCTGCTAGAGCAGATATACATTAAGGCCAGGAAATAAAGTGAAGGACTTTTAGGGGGGAGCTTTTCTTAAGTGTACATTTGAAACCTCCAGGTCCACAGTCCTGGAAGCTGGGAGAGGGGTGTCTCAAAAATCAGGGAAAAGGGGAAGAGGTCCCATCCCCCTAGGAATAGGCAGGTGGGGAAACGGGTTGTTGATTGGCAAAATTTGTCTAAAGTCCATTTTGACCTGTGAGAGGTGGACCCAAGTTGATCTGAACCTTATAAAAACCATTTATTTATTTATTTGTTTGTTTACAGGCAAAAGTTCCAGCTATGTTAGCATGTTAGCATTATCATTGTTTGTAGTCTGTACTGGAATTCACACTGTAGAAAAGGCAGTAGACTCATGCATTTGAGTCATAGTAAAAATTTGTGAACCTAAAAGTAATTTTGGTTAAGAGCATTAACAATTATTTTTATCTAGAAGACTGGGTGTATATAGCTTAGACAAATGTTTTTAGTATAATGAGAAGCATTTTTAACTGTATCTTTAGAAAACTACCAAAGCGAAATTTAAAGTATTGATCTTGTGACTATGATAATAATAGTCAGTGTTTATCAGAGTTAGATTAATAGCTTATCAGAACTGCACTGATTATTGTTAGAACTCTGAACTTTTGAAGTTTTAATATAACATAGCATAGTGAGGGAAAGAAATACGAAACATTTTTATATACATTAACCCATCTTTTTATACCCATATAAATTAGATCCACACACCATTGAGGTATGTGGATTTTTAGAACCTTTTCAGACCCCCACTACCCAAGCCTTCGTGTCCTCAGACCTCTATAACTTGTATTTACATACCTTACGTTATATTTTTTAGACCTTAGAACAGCTTTTTAGGTCCTTACAGTTTATGTTTTTATATTGTTAGAACTTACATAAGCTTTACACTTTTTTTTATCCTGTTGTTTACTATGAGACACAGGTAGTTGATTACTGAAGCAGTTATTGTAAAGCAAATTACTTGAAATAAAGGAGTAGTTAAAAAAAGTTACTTTGAAAACTCTTTGGTGAATATATCTCTTTTTGGAATCTGGTAGCAAGCAAATTGTTTTCAGACCTAGTAGTAGCTTTAGGGAAGTGAGGCTGGCCTATGGCTTGAATTTACATAAAAAGAGAACTGAGAAAGCAGCTGAAGCATGGGAAAGGAACTGGGTGCTTGTTTCTCAGTCTGTCAAAATCCTCAGTGATCTGAAGAGAACAAATTATAGCTGGAAATAAAATCTAAATGGTCTATGTCTCAACTAAAATGACAGTGGCCCATTACCTAGACGGGTTACTAGAGGCTCTGGTGGTCTCCATAGTTTCGTTGTGGGCAGTGGTTGTATGCAAGTCTTTGACTGTCATACAGAGCAGCATAGGCCTTTGGTTGCCAGAACCAGGTCTGAGATTTTTTTCTATAAAGGAGCAACTTAAGAGATTGACCTCACTTTGACCAAGTAAAACAGGGTGGTCAACCCAAAAGTGTCCACAATTTGAGCAAAGCTCTGGCAACAAGTGAGGCATGGGGCAGTTTCACCCAGTGGTTAGTGTTTCCATAATCCAAGTGGGGCTATCCTGCCCAATGAATTTTTTATTTTGATTTCGGATACCTTAAGGGTTCCTACTAAGAAGGGACAGTTTTGTCTATTATTGTAAGCTTGAACATTTTAAATGTCATATTTTGCAGATCTCTGAGGCATAAATCTGAATAAAAACTTTGTTTTTAATTATTTACTTTAGGCTTAACTTTAAAAATTTATACAGAGGGCTAAGTAAGGCTTATTTTTATAATAACTAATTACAATAGCATTTAGCACGGCTATAAGCATAATTTTGAACATATTAAAGAATTTGATCATTTATAAAGTGACTAACCATTAACTTGTATTTTTAATTATCTTTAACAGTTTACAATAAGTTAATAGCTTTTTATAAGACTAGGACTTTATGTTCCACCCCTGTTAAGTTTAGCCATTAAAAATAATGACTTTGAACCAAAGCTTTTCTAGTGTCAAAATAAAACCTGTAATCATAGGTACAGTTCATAGGGAGACTGGCGACCTTTCCGATCCCCTTATAGTGTACCAGGAATGAAAATCGGCTCAGCAAGGAAACCAAATCGGCCACCACATGGTTGAGAAGGGAAACTACTGAGGCTGTCTCTCGAGAAGGCAAGAAGAAATGACAAAGGCAAGACTTTGGGGCTTCAATGAGAATTAGAGAGTGCAGACAAGTGTCAGGAAAGAGCTGAGAACCGTTATGAGGAAGCAGAGGATGTCAATGTCTTGGCAACAAGAATTTCAAGCCGGGACATCTCCAAACAGACTGAAAGACCTGTCAGAGAGAAATTTCCCCAATCCCAGAGGAAAGGCATCCCTTTCCAAGTGATGGGGGCGGGGCGCAGTAAGGCAAAAGGAAGCTTCCTGGCATGCTGGCATGGCTTTCATAGTGAAAGTAAACAAAGCAGAGAGCTCCATAGTGACACCCACCTAATAGGAAAGGAGGGTCGAGTGCTTAGAGCAGGAAGGGGAGGAAACAGCTGGAGAGATGAGTTGGTAACATTGTCCCAAGCGTTGCAATTAAAGTAAGAATAGAGGATCGCCTACTGCAATTTCCAATTTAGTGTCAGGGACCTGGCATAGCACCTTAGATACTGTCAACAAGGCTTCCTTTGTTAATTTCAGCCAAGTGGCCACTATAAGCCATTTTCCGACACCCATAAGTGTTTTGTAAGTCAACTCTTTCTGTTCTTTCCCCCATTGAATCACTCTGCTAGTGGGCTTGATGCACAACGACAGGAAATCCCACCAGCCCCTTTTTACATTTCTCAGGGGGTCATGTGGAATGATTCACAACTAGTCATTACAGGGGGTACCAATCAGAATTATGATACCTTGTTGCTTCTTTCTCAGATCCTGAATGAGATAACAAGGGTGTTCCCACCATAGGAAACCAAGCACAAACTTTCTGAATAAACTGTAAAAACTCTATGACTTGACTAGTAGAAACTTTTAAACATTTTGCTTTAAAAATATGCTTACTTTTTCCACAAATATAAGCTTCTGTGTAATGTAAAAGATGGATCTTTCCATGCCATATTTTATATTCCATTTTCCCCATTGGACCATGCTAGATCCTATCATTGATTCTATATGCTTGGTGTCCAAATCAAAGGGAACTTACTCTCAACATGGCACTATGTGTATTCCTGAGGCTTTCCCCCTATTCTGTGTATGCATGCCTTACTCTGCTTTCCAGAACTGTAAGACATGGTTAATGTTCCAAGTGTTGTTTTCTCATCTATACCTAACTGTCTATTAATGTAAAGAGTAGCTTCCTTTGAACCACACTCTTCCATTTCTATTGGAACAGGGCACTGAATTCTCAAAAGTTCTTTGATTACTTGTCCTTCCCCCAGACCAGGGGCTCTTCTGGTGGGTCTGCAGCACCCTTAGACAGGATCCTCTCCCCTTCAGTTCCAATACATACCACCTTCAGGTCCCTGTTTGGGCACCACCTTGCCAGGGTTCAGCCTTGGCTTGGGTTCACGTTCTGAGGTGGGGAAGCGGTGTTGGCACAAGGAAGAAATCTGACTACCAGGTGGATTGCACTCAAGTGGCCCCAAATAGCTCCAGCCATCTTTATTTGTACTTCAACAGACTGTTCCTTACCGAAGTTACATGAACAGCTTTATTATTGGCTTCTATTTTTGGCTTTAAGAAAAAGGTCTTATTTTAAGGAATACATTGTAATCATTAAAAAGTCCCCACTGTTCCCCCTTGTGCTTCCCAATACACTTTCCCACACCCTATATAACTTTATTCTAGACAGAGTTCAGCTGGCAGCTGCTTGGGGTTACAAAGTTAAAAAGTAATAGTCATGGATACAATGATTTAAGGCAACTATATTCAAACCCAAACAATTCTTTCATGTCTACAAGATATGCTTTTATATGGCTCCCTTTTCTACAAGAGGGTCCCATGTCTCAATCTCTCTGTAAAAGGAAACCTTTGATAAGGCACTCTTTTCCCGTCTCACTATGCCATACTTCTTCTACCAATATAACTCCTGTGTACAGTAAAAGATGGATCTTTCCATACCATATTTTACATTGCATTTTTTCCCAATGGGCCATACTAGATCCTATCATTGATTCTATATGCTTGGTGTCCAAAGCAAAGGGAACTTACTCTCAACAGCTGGCGTTATGTGTATTTCTGAGGCTTTTCCCCATTCTGTGTATGCATGACTTACTTTCCTTTCCAAAACTGAGACATGGTTAATGTTCCAAATGATGTTTTCTCATATGTATCTAACTGTCTCTATTGAGTTAGAAAAGTTCCCAGGATTAGGAGTTGTAGTTAGTTAATTCCAGATAAGAGATTTGAGAAACATTAGCCTCCTGTGAATCTTAGGGGAAAATAATTTGAGAAAGAACAGAATTTCCAGGGAAAATTATAGCTGTTGCATGTGTGATTGACCAAGTAAAACTAAAAACTTCCCAAAGTATCACCAATATAGTGAGAAAGAAAAGAGCCTGCAAGTTGCATGAATTTTGCAGATTCCCACACTGTCCTGTGGACTACGTGAGAGTCCATTTCCATGGGTACCTTGCCTGGAGGAAACCTGTTGGACAGGTAGTCATATGTTGATCTGAGACTAGACTGCAGGGCTCCCAAATGTAGATGGGGAACAAATCAGGCTTCATGAAGGATTTGAGGTCAAGTTAAGGCTTTCACTAAGCTTGAGGTAGAGGCATTGGGAAATATTGATGTATATTTTCCAGGAAAATTACAGTATCTCTGTGAGGATGAAGGTAATCTGGGCTTTGATTAACTTAGAATAATGGAAAGAGCCTGAGACAGTGAACTGAGAAGATGAATACTTAGAGGCTGAGACACATTCCAGACAACAGGCCTAGGGGCCCTGTGGGGAAGGCAACCTTAGATTAAGAAGTCCCCGATCAACAAGATTTCAGGTTCCTTCACTAAAAGACTTAGAAAAGTTCTGCAACTTAATTGGTCAAAAACGAAGATAACTAAAACTTTTTTCTGATCTCCCCAGATGAATTGCTGAGGGAACTCTCTGAGCTTGGGTTAATTAAGAAGATAAATCTCAGTGACAAAGTTCCCTTGGGAAAGAGATTAAGGGGGAAGGGAAGAGAGGGGAAGGACAAATTCTCAAGTCTGTGCAGTACTTTTATTGCTAGACTTCCTCCTAAGCCCCTGGATAGATTCCACCACCCTCCTCACCATGAGTGGAGGTTCCAGCAGCTTCTACAGCTCAGCACTAGCCAGGCAGGAGTTTGTTTCTGTTGAGTCTATAGAACAACAGAAGCAACACGAAGTCCCTCTGAAGAGGTCAGTGATTTTCTTAAAGTTCTGCCTCTGTGAAGGAGAAACTAGAGGGATCAGGTGGACAATCTGGGACTTGGATGTCTTGGGAAAGCTGAAGAAAATGGAGCTGTGGCATGGGGGAGGGCAGCAGCAGAGGGGACCGGCTAAGCCCGAGTCCTCCACACAGCATGCTCTTTCAGCCCTGTGCTGCTCTAGTACTGACTGGAGAACTTCTCCTTGCTGTATCTGCTTTCTTCTTTTTCTGCTGGTGATCCAAAGGATACGAAAGAAAAGCGGACATTGATCCCTTCCAACCGTTCTAGCCTTGACGTCTGAGACCGTCCATTAGAAAACAGCCACAGAGAGGTAGAGAGGGCATTTGAAGGAAGGGCATGGAGGAAGGACAGTGCTGAGGTGAGACAGGAGGGGAAGCTACGGTGTGTAGGACTGAAGGGTTATGGCTGAACTAGTCTTGGCCTAGACAAGTAGTACTTAACCTATATTGTTCACTCACACATTCATCAGCTGAAAAATTTCCACATTGCTTTTGTGGGCAAAAAATACATGATATAATATATATGATATAAAAGGTATTATAGTGCAAGAATACTGGCCCTAGACACTGGTGTTTGTTCTGTTGGCCTCTGGATTGCTCTGTGTGGTGTTGTGGAGAACTGGTACTCAAAGTTCTATGCTTTAACCTTTCTCTGGAATGCCATTGTCTTCTGTTACAGTTAATCCAAGAGGAAGAAGGATAATCCCATGACCAGGAGGATCTGTTTGATACAGATCTCAAACTTGGAAACAAAAGTCAAAATCTAGTGATGGACAATCTCTCTAGTGCCACTGAATTCTGCCTGCTAGGCTTCCCTGGATCCCAAGAGCTACACCACATTCTTTTTGCCATATTCTTTTTCTTCTATTCAGTGACGCTGCTGGGAAACATGATCATCATCCTGATTGTTTGTGCTGATAAACATCTACAGTCCCCCATGTACTTCTTCCTCGCCAACCTCTCTCTCCTGGAGATCCTGGTAACAACTACAATTGTTCCCATGATGCTGTGGGGACTGCTGCTCCCTGGGATCCAGACAATATCTCTGACTGGATGTGTTGTCCAGCTCTTCCTTTACCTCTCTTTAGGCACCACTGAGTTTGTAGTGCTTGGGGCAATGGCTGTGGACCGTTATGTGGCAGTCTGCAACCCTTTGAGGTACAGTGTCATCATGAACAGTCGTACTTGCATCTGGGTGGTGATTGTGTCCTGGGTGTTTGGCTTCCTTTCGGAAATCTGGCCAGTTTATGCCACATTCCAATTTACTTTCTGCAAATCAAATCTGTTAGATCATTTTTACTGTGACCGAGGTCAGTTGCTCAAACTGTCTTGTAATGACACTTTTCTCACAGAGTTCATTCTTTTCTTAATGGCTGTTTTCATTATTATTGGATCCTTGATCCCCACGATTGTCTCCTACACCTACATCATCTCCACCATCCTCAAGATCCCCTCGGCCTCTGGCCGTAGGAAAGCCTTCTCCACCTGCGCCTCCCACTTCACCTTTGTTGTCATTGGCTGTGGCAGCTGCTTGTTCCTCTATGTGAAACCCAAGCAAACACAGGCGGCTGAGTACAACAGGGTGGCTTCGTTACTGGTTTCTGTGGTAACCCCTTTCCTGAACCCCTTCATCTTCACTCTTCGGAATGACAAAGTCAAAGAGGCCCTTAGAGATGGAGTGAAGCGTTGCTGTCTGCTCTTCAGGGATTAGCTCTTCTCTTTATCATTTCTAGGCATAACCTAGAAAATCTCAACTTCTCTGTTCCATTAAAGTTGCTGTCCAATCTGAATCCTGTGCACAAATTGCAGTCATGCCATGGAAGATCTACTTCCAAACCCCCTCCAAAGGCACACCAATCAGATGAATCTCTTTTTTATGCTACCGAGTACTTCCCAGACTTTGTGTCTGCCTCTTTGTACTGTTGAGCACAAGGATGAACGTTCGTGAAGACACTGGAGGGGCTAGGGAAAGGAAACAGTGTTTCTTAAGCATTCTATTAGACCGATTTACTCAGTATCTGGATCTGAAGATGTATTTCCTAGAGGAGAGAGGAGAAGAAAGATGGAGTGTCAGAGATGTCATCAACAGAGTACAAAGACAAGCATGAGCACTTTGTTCTTCATCAACTTTGCTAAGTCATTCTCTTTATTTTAGTGCAATTACTTGATAAGATGTCTATCTACATTTTAAATGTCTTTGGCTTCTCTTTCTATTTTTAGATCATATGATGATTGTCCTGGCTCAATTGGTACATAATTATGAATGTAGCATTGTTTGTATATTGGCACAGAAACAATACAGAATGGTAATGGGGTACATGGCAAACTTTTTCTCTGATAAATCTTGGTAGTATCCAGAAGAAAATATTTGAGTACAGGAATAGGAAATATTTCTTTTCTTAAACTTCAGAGTATTGCAAAAGCTGGCACTCTTTGAGTCAGGCATAGAAAAAAAAACAAATAAAAGTTATATAGTAAATTAGACAGTGTTGTGTGTTATAGCTACTGAAACTGCCATTTCTGTTCAAACTTATCTCAGTCTAAGATTTCTAACTTCAAAGTCCAGTAGTCCCTGATACCTTCTAAATGATTTCTCTTTATGAAGTATTTAAAAGATGAGAGGCAATTCAAGAAACTGGGTTTGGGGGAAGTAGTTGTGGAATTTTGTATAATGTTAGAGGAAGGAGTTTATTTATATGGTGGTAGTCAGTAGATCTTACCATCTCTGAAGTGTGTGTGTGTGTGTGTGTGTGTGTGTGTGTGTGTGTGTGTGATAGCAACTCCAGCACTCACTGCTAGGCAAGCACTGGATCACTGAGCCTTATCTCCAGATTGAAAAACTTCTTAACATCCTTATAGGAAGTGTTTAGTCTGTCAGCAACCAGTCCTTTCATTTGTCTGGGATTGTCTCTCTTTTCCCTACATTTTGAAAAATAATTTTGCTGAGTAGAGCATTATTTTCAGTTTTAGTTTTTATTGTGTAACTTGGGTACTAGTGGTCATGTGAGGGTTCACTAAGCACCTTACCTGGCACAAAGACTTGATCACCTGGAAAGACAGAAGATCAAGCCACAGAGGAAGGAAATGTAATAGCTTTATCCAGTTGGGATGGGAGAGGCCTAGGGCTAGAACTTCAATAAACAGATGCTGGATTGGGTGATTACAGGACCTCTGGCTCCTCCCCATTTCCCCATTGGTCATGTTTAGATCCGGTTCCTAGTACTTTTCCTCTAGTTCTTACAATGTCTTCTGGGAACAAGAAGTCACCATGTCTGGGAGACTAATTCTGCTTTCCTCATCTATCTCTGTCCCCCAGGTGGACCTTGGATTTTATTTTCTGTTGGTATTTAGCACTCTACCCACTTCCTTCTGGTTGTAATTGTTTCTAACTAGAAGTCAGTTGCTGATCTTACAGAGTATCATCACCTATGAATTTGGTTGAAAAGAATATTGTTTTCTTGTCTTTTTTTTCCCCCACAGAAATTGTTGTAACTGTCTTTGAATTTATTTTTTGAGAAATGTATTGACTTCTGTGGATGTGTAGATTAATGTTTTTCTTTTTCTTTCTCTCTTTTTTCTTTTCTTTTTCTTTCTTTCCTTATTTTTACTAAATTTAGGAAATGTCCAATAATTATCTGTTTCTGTATTCTCCTGTTTTTCTCATACTCTAGTTAGGTATATGTTGGTATGCTTAAGAATGTGTCATAATTATCTGAGGTTGCTCCTTTTTTCAGGGTTTAGTCTTTGTTCTTTGGACTGCATAATTCATTTTGATACATCTTCAAGTTTATTCATTTTTTTCTCTGTCATTTGAAATATACTGTTGAGATCCTCTAGTAAATATCCATTTCATGCATGGTACTTTTAAATGATATGGTTTCCATTTTGATCTTCATTCCTTAGTGCAGAGAAACAGGGTCATCATACTTTAATTTTATAAGCACTGCTTCCTTCAGCTCTTTGACTATGTTTAAGTTGAGTTTTAATGTGACATACTGCCTCTCACACATGCAGTTTCTATAATCTACTCTTCCTCTTGTGCATGGGTCATTCTTTACTGCTTCTTTACATGTGCTATTATCTTGGGTTGAAAGGTAGACATTTTAGATATTAAATTGTTTATTGCAGGTACTGGATCCAGTATTAATAGCTTGATTGCAATTACTTTTGTCAGTTTGCTTAATGTTCTGGATGAACTATTTTTGTGTGGTATGTGTCCCTGACTATATGTACCCCATAGAATGACTCCTCAGAGGATAGAGGCTTTGACATCCATGCAGTCAGCCTGAGGTGATGGTGACTTTACACAGGGTTGTTTTTTTTTTTTTTGTAATTCTGATCACATCCAGCTGTTAGGCTCTGCAAATTGCCAGCTGGTTGTTCGTTTGGAATCCTCTGTCTGGTTACTTAATACAACTTGATTTGTAAACGAGACTTTTCTTGAATTAGATATCAAAAACATCTATTCTCTTCCAGGTAGACTTTTTGGGAAATTGTGAAATTTAAGAGCACTTAGGTGCATCCTTTCCACATCCTCTAAACAAGCAATTATACTCAGGCTGCTCACAGCCTCACATTGTTCAGGAATTTTCCTTGACTGGGAAGCAGCCATCTCATGAAGGAAGTTTATATTTTACTCCTACCCAGTCCAGGATAAGTGACTGATATAAAGACACAAAGTCATTTGATGTCAGATGTCAGTGAGCATATCTCTTTGGAGGTATTGGCATACCTTATTAGACCATGAAGTACATAAAACAAAGATTGTTTTCCTCTTGGTGGGCTAGTATTTCAGAAATTCAAGGACATGGGAGCTGTAAGAACTATATAGTTTGGTAGATACTCTTTAGTGGCATTAATAATAGACATTAATAATAGAAAATAATAGACTCAGTCTACTTCCAGCAATACAGCAGAGTTGAGAGTTTATTAGTTTATTTCCTGTTGCTATAACAAAATACCCATAGCTGAGTACTTTATAAAGATGGGAAGTTCAATTTTCCCCCTATACTGGATTCTAAGAACTTGATACAAGCATCTTCTTGGTTCCAGTTATGGGGATGATGTGGTGGGTGCCATTAGAATAAAGAGAGTACACTCAGGAGCGGTCACATGGTAAAACAGGAAGAAGAATGAAAACTGAAACAACCTAGATGACATGATTCTTCCCACCCTACCCCCTTTTTATTATTTAGGAATAAGTTTTCACATATACTGTAGCTCAGGATGGCTTGGAACCCATCATGTGGCCCAAGAGGTCTAAAACTCATAGCAATCCTCCTGCTTCAGCTTTCTCGATTACCTGATTATTAACATTGTATTCTAATGTAAACCATGGCACTCAAGGTGACAAGCATCAGTCCGTCGGTGGGTGTCTTTGTATGAAGATTTCTGTGATGATGCAAATGAGAACTATGAATATCCATATTTCATGGTGCGCTACTTGCCTTTCTGTTGTTGTCTTGAGACACTATGACCAAGGCAACTTAGAGAAGAAAGATTTTATTCAGGGATTATGGTTTCAGAGTATGAGTCCATCACCCTTCGGTGGGGTGCTGTGGGATAATGCTTTTGTACACTGGTTTAATAAAATGCTGATTGGCCAGTAGCTAGGCAGGAAGTATAGGCGAGATAAGCAGACAAAGAAATCTGGGAAGAGAAAGACTGAGTCAGGAGTTGCCAGCCAGACACAGAGGAAGCAAGATGTGAAGGCAGAACTGAGAAAAGGTACCAAGCCACATGGCTAAACATAGATAAGAGTTATGGGTTAGTTTAAGTGTAAGAGCTAGTCAGTAATAAGCCTGAGCTAATGGCTGAGCATTTATAATTAATATAAGCCTCTGTGTGTTTCCTTGGGGGATGCCAGTGGGAGAGATTGTCCTGACTGCTGGCCAGCTGGGACACAGGAAAACTTCACAGCAAGTAGACAGGCATGGCATTGGAGTAATAGCTGAGAGTTTATATCTCAACCCACAAGGACAAGGCAGAGAGAGAGAAAGAGAGAGAGAGCATGCTAACTGGAAATGGTGTGTGTTAGCATTGAGATACTCAAACCCGCCAAGACTTTTCGTGTGCCATTTTGCAACAGTGTGGGCTTTTGAAACCTCAAAGCCCACCTCCAGAGGTACACCTCCTCCAACAAGGCCATATATCCTGATCTTTGCAAACAGTTCAGCCAACTGGAAACCAAGCATTTCAATATATGGGCCGATGTGGACCATTATCATTCAAAGCACTGTACATGGCCTGAATCAATGACCTGATCTCCTGGTGGAAAATACAGTCCCTTCTCTTACTTGAGGATTATACAGAACTCAAGTGATCTCTTCCCAGGTGAATCTAAGTAGTTTCAAGTTGACAGTTCAAGCTAGCTATCCCAAGTGGAATGATCAGATATTTACAGGACAGTAGGACAAAAGCAGTGCTAGAGAAGATACGGGTATCAGACTGTTAGGAGGTACTCACCTATAGCCCTCTCACACATTGCCTTAGAATACAGTGTTTGCCTTCCTCACAATCTGATTCTACCTTGTCTTCTTCTAAAAGGATGGCAATAATAGATTTTACTCTCAACATAGACTTGAGAACTGAGGCTACCAGCAAATTGGAGACATACACCAAAGCTGCAGAAAGCCTGGCCTGGCATGCACCAGAAAATGTATGACTGGAGGGGATTCAGAGAGCAGGCCATTAGGGGGAGTGCTTGGAATATGAAGCTGGACAAAGGAGAAGTGCAGATTTGGAGGTATTCCTCCATCATGGATAATTTAACACTTTAGCCAGTGGTCTATAAATAGGCTAATATATGCCATTTGTTGACTCATAAAATTTTTCAAAAAGGAATAACCTTTATTAAAGTAATAGATGTGCCCAGCATAGCTGTGGAAAAGTATGGCAGGAGGAACTAGATGGCTTAGAGAGTGGAAAAGCTGTAATTGATGTGCATTAGACAAAAAAATCCTACCAGCTGATCCTGTTCCTCAGAGGCTGGCAGGACACTCTATTAGGTAAGGTCATTTTCAAAAGTGCTATTAAAGAGGGTATTGCTTACGATGCCTTGTTAGGAGCCACTGTTTCAGAGCCGGGCTCTCTAGTAGCAGGACACACAACTGGCCACAACAGCAAGGACAGATGGATTAACTGTCAGATGGAAAACATACTCACCTAGCTTAGGAGGCAGAACGGTTGATATGTCAGAAAGGAGTGATATGAATGAGGATCTTAAAAGATAGACCACATAACATGATGTCTATAGGTAAAATATTGAAAAATGTACTACTTAGAATACCTAATCAAGCCGGGCGTTTGTGGCGCACGCCTTTAATCCCAGCACTC
>CABHPQ010169942.1:0-40742 GCA_902168405.1 Peromyscus aztecus
GTGCTCTGAGGCCCGCAGCAAACCACTCTCCCCGAGAATAATGTGTAGGTACAAGCAGGGCCACACTAGTGTGTAGGTGTGTGGGGTTTGAGCAGGGCCACACTAGCGTGTAGGTGTGTGGGGTGTGAGCAGAGCCACACTAGTGTGTAGGCATGTGAGGTATGAGCAGGGCCACACTAATGTGTAGATGTCTAGGGTGTGAGCAGAGCCACACTAGTGTGTAGGTGTGTGGGGTGGGAGCAGGGCCACACTAGTGTGTAGATGTCTAGGGTGTGAGCAGAGCCACACTAGTGTGTAGGTGTGTGGGGTGGGAGCCAGGCCATACAAAGGAAGAGGTTCTTTGTGCTTCCTAACCACGGCAGAAGTCCAAATCCTGCCTCCCACCACTGGAACAAGGCATCTACTTCAGCCACAGAGATCTGACTCATGGTCAGTGTTAGGGGAACTAGCTGACATTTTTAACGTATGGTTTGGTAAACAATAGCCAGTTCACCTGGGTGGATGAGACCCCCCTCCCGCAACCCGGACTCCAACCCTTGGTGCTTAACATCAGCTTCCTCTGCACTCCCATACAAGAATGCTAGGTCAGAACTTCGGGTTTGACTTCCAGATCCTTCCAGAGCCTTGCATCTCTTTGCAGTCAGAGTCCTGACATGGACCTTGCTTATGCTGCACCACGAGGCATTTGGAGCCCACTCTTCCAACCAAGTGATACAAAGAGGGGTGAGCAGACAGGATTTGGAGATCAAAGAGAAAGATCCTTCACAGGTGTGTAGAACCTACCACCATCCAGATGTTAGGGCATATTCAAACCCTTCTTTGTGACAGGGAGATCATTTCTGCTTTGTTTGATGATATTCAAACTTGGAGAAGTTCATGGAATGGAACATAGTAGTCCCAACACATGCTGGTTTCAATACGAAATGTCCCCTGAGGTTTATGTGTTGGTGTTCAGCCCATCTGGTGACAGTCATGTGGATGAAGCTGATTGGCCATGCCTGCTCCACCATGATGGACTGAAATTTCTATGAACCATAAGTAACAAAGAAGTGTTCCTTAAGTGGTGTTTGTAGGGTATTTTTTGTTTTTATGGGGGTTTTTGTTGTTGTTGTTTTAACAGCAGTGAAGAGGTAAGTAACACACAGTCATACTTGGGGGTCACAAGAGGCAGTGATGCTCCCAGAATGAGAAGATCCCATGAGGAAGAGGCCATGCAGACAGGAAGGCGCAGTGTGTGGGAGGGGCTGTACCCAGGGAGAGCTGTACAGCAGAAGCCAGCTCCCCACAAAGCCGCCGCCCAGAGGCCACACCCTAACACTATCCGCAGTCTGAAGAGAATTAAAATGAAATTAAAAACTGCTGGAATGGTATCACCAGAACAATCCGTAAAAGAATGAAGAGTTGGACTCCATCAGAATTAAAAACGTCTGCTCAACAAGGGACAACGTTCAGCAAATTAAAAGACAAGCCACAGCTTGTAAGAAAATATTTGCAAGTCACATATTTGAGGAAGGACTTGAATCCAGATTGTTATAAAGAATTCTCAAAACCCAGCAATGAGAAAATAAACAACCTAATAAAAAGTCAACAAAACTTTTAACAGATGCTTAGCCAGCGTGGACAGATATCAAAGGAGCATATATAAGGGGTGTGTAATATTGTTAGACATTAAGGCAAATTAAAGTCACAATGAGATGCCACTGTATCCCTATTCCATTAGCTAAAATACAACAATAAAACACATAATACCAAGTGAGGATAAAAAGTAACTGGAATTTGCATACATTGTTGCTTCAAGATAGTAAAGCTGTTCTGGGATACTTACCGCAGTGTCTGGGTAGTGCTGCCTTCATGGACCCCTGAAGTTGCTTTCTGTTTGACCCTGCAGTGCTGGAAAATGAAAATTGATGTTCTCATTGAAACCCTGAGTCCAGATATTTTGTAATAAATTGATTCATAACTACCATAAAATGCAAGCAAACTGAGTATTTTTCAAGGAGCCAATGAAAAAACAAACTGTAAAGCATCTGTACCATGGAGTACTATACAGCAATGGAAAAGAACAAAGTACTAATAGACACTATGTGGGTGTATAGACAAATACGTTGTGCTAAATGAAAACCATCACATGCTAAACTAAATACCAAATGCAGGTTGGCAAAGCCACATGACCAGGAAATACCAGCAATTACCAAGAGGAAAGGCTGTGGGAAGGGCTTGATGACAAAGGACTTTAAGAGCATTTGGGGTTGGTGGATCCACACAGTGTCTTAATTAAAATGGTAATTAGATGAGGGTTCGTGTTTGTCTAAATCTGTAGTACTGTGTACTGAAATGGGTGATTTTTAATACATAGGAATTTAAAAATTAATTGGTTTGAAGAGGTTTCTTATTGATTGGCTGATTGGTCTTAATTGTTGGGGGTTGGGGAGTCAAGACAGTTTTACTATGCAGCCCAGGCCAGTCTCAAACCAACAGGCATTTTAAACTACTGTCCCGAAATGAGTTTACACTCAGTTCAACGTGATGAAATATGTTCGTCAGTTCTCTAACACCATGAAGACACTAAGAGGACAGGCTTGTTCAGGCTCACGGTTTCTGAGGTTTCAAACCATGGTCACCTCAGCCCATTGTTTCTGGATCTTGTAGTGAGGCTGAACATCACTGTGCAGAGGGTAAAACAGAGCTGTCCCCACCCCATGGCAGACAGAATCAGAAGGGAGGGGCGGGGTCTAAACATTCACTCAAACTCATAATTGATCAAAGTGCAGAGAGTGTCAGCCCTTCCCGAAGGCCTGGGGACAGTCATGGAAGAGGGGATGGAAATGTACGAGCCAGGGGTTAGGGAGGACCTGAGTAAAACAGGGACCATGGACGTGACGACTGTGCACATGGACTCACAGCAGCTGTGGTCGAATGCACAGTGTCAACCGGGTTGGCTTCCTGCGGTGGGGAGGAGAGGGTCTCGGGAGCTCCCACCCGTAACTTATGAGCTGTTAACAGCTTATGACTTCCGAGCAAGGGAGAGCGGGAAGTCAGTTTTCTTTAAGGCTCTGCCCCTGGTAGGCTGGCCATGCTTCAGTGGACGACCCCCACACCCCCGAGCATTTAGGCAGCACAAATCGAACTCTGTGGGTTATAAAAACAAATAAATAAATCATTTAAAAGAGGATACTAAGTTGGAAGGGGAGGGATGGAGTGGATTTGGGAGGAGTTGGAGGAGAAGCAGAAGTAAATAGGACCGAATGCATTTGTATGCATGTATGACATTCTCAAAGAGTAAAAGTGTTTTATTTTTACAGTAAAAAATCATTTTAACATATGTATACACAGCTGAATTTCATTCCAGCACTCGGGAGGCAGAGACGGGCAGATCTCTGTGAGTTCAAGTCCAGCCTTGTCTACAGAGCTAGTTCTAGGACAGTCAAGGCTACACAGAGAAACCCTGTCTCAAACAACAACAACAACAAATCTCCTTCAAGAACACACTTCCAGTGAGCTGCTTCGTCCACTTAGGCTTCATCTCCTAGTCGTTGACCACCCCTCAATATCCTATAGGCAATGAATCCACCATGGGTTAATTCACTGGTGAGGGCAGAGCCCTCATGATCCAGTCACATCCCAAACACCAAAAGTCTTAAGCGTGTTTGCTCTGGAGGGAGAGATTTCTGATGTAAACCATGACAGAAGGAGATCTTATCGATTTCATTTAACAGATGTGGAGAAGCCTCTGCCTGGTCCTCCTGGTCCAGAAGGTTCTAGAAGACAGTATAGCCTACCACTTCTGTCTTCCAGAGATATCTCCAAAGCAAAGCAGACCCAGTTAGAGTCTTGGGTCTTTCATGGAACAGGCGATATTTTAGGTGGGCATGGGGGGGTGTAGATTCAGTGTGTGTACTGTGAGTAGGCAAGAGTATGTGCATACACACAGACAAGGCTGATTCCAAAGCAGCGAGGGATGGTGGACATGTGGAGGGAGGCCAGACCACACAGGATGGTGGGAAACTCATTGAGGGTCTGGTTGGCACAGTCCTGTGACTCCTGTGGGGACTTGTATGGGAGCCAGATGGGACATAAATAAGTATCAACATGGAGCCTCCTTTAAATCAAATGGAACAGGGCGTGGGGAAGGCTTCCTCCCCAAACAAGGCAATTAGCCCATCACAAGGAGAGCAGCCACAGGAGGTCACCATGACCCCATCAGCTGACATTTATGGAGTGCCTACCACTTGCCAGGCACTGTTGCCAGGGCTGCATACAGAGGGACCTATTTCATCCACCCACGGCATTTTTATGATTCCCATTTGCAAGAAAATCGAGGCCGTACAGTGACAAACTAACACATTCAGTCACACCTATACAGGAAGAATCGGGGCACCCATCTCTGGGCACTCTTCTTGGCTGGATGCTGAGATGGTGTTCAGTCTGGGTGATCACAAAAACATAGAGAGTTATTTTTCCAGGGGTCTTTTTCTGTATTCATGTGTCAATGTTAACACAGGCACGCACATGCACACACATGCACACATACGCACATATGCACACACGCACACACACACATACACACACACACACACACACACACGCACACACACACGCACACACACACACACACACGCACACACACACACCAGCCTTTCAGCCTCTCTCAAGCTCCATTTCACACTTCCACAGCTCCGTTGAGCACACATGTAGGCACATACAAGGATAGAAGACGCAGGGGTAGTTGCTCAGCCCTCACGGAAGCTGATGGAAACAGAGTCAAATGACACGAAAGAATTACAAGACACTCATTCTTAAGAATAATATGTCTTTTCCAAAAGAGGCTAGGGTGTACAAGCAGGAGTGAGAGCCAAATGACGTCTGAACCACACAGCCAATAAATTAATTTCATGTGGGAGAAAAAAAAAAAAAGGCTGGATTGGCCCAGGGTTATTAAAGATTCCGTCAGAATAGAGACCTCATTGTGACACAGACCTCTCTGGTGGGGTCTCATCGGCTGAAGCTGTTTTAGATTCCAGCTTCCCCAGAGTCCCCTGTGCCTAACAAAGAGTCCACGTCAAATGCAGAAAAGATGGACCTGTCTAGACATCCCATTGCATGTAAAAAATAAAATTAAATAAAAACCCCCACACGCCCTTCTTGTCAGCCCTGAGAAGTGGGGCCTGCCCAGGCTTCCCTGCCAGGCTGCTGGCAGCTAGCAGAGCTGGGGAGGGAGGGCAAACACAGCCGTTCTGACTTGGGAAAAGCTTCCAGGGATTTTGTAGGAATTATTAGTGAGCTTCTAGAAGATTCTGAGGTCTGCTAGTGAAAATTAAAGGGGGAAGTTTTTGTGGTGGGGCCAGTGATCCCCTGAGAGATGGGAGATATGCCAACAAGCCGTGGGTAAAACACAGGCTAACCTACATCAAAATTGGTGTCCCTTCAGCTGGGGCTGAGCTCAAAGCTCTCTTTGGCATGGCCAGGAAACAAGGTTCAGGCATAGCCTGAAAGCCCAGAGAGGAGATGGAGGTCTAGTTAATCTCATTAATAGCAGCAGGAGTCATCCAGCATGGAAGTGTTTATTCAACAGCTATTCTGAGCAGAGCTCTAAGAGTTGGCATTCTCTCGGTGCAGAAACCAGACATGGCATGCAAGGACACACACAACTCTGCTCACCTCTCCACCTTCGTCCACAGTTTCCTCATAAGCAACAGAACTTGGGGGTTCATGGGCCTTTGGGGTTCAACCTAGGGCCGTTCTGCTCCCTGCTCCCTCTTTCCCTCCCCTTTCCCTTCTCCCACTCCAAAGCTCTTGCTCCAGCCTTTGTTTACCTGGAAGTTCTCACATCTTCCTCAGGAGACCACCTCAACCACCGCCAATAACTCCCTTTCTTTCCCATCCCATGAGTTCACACTATTCACTCTGTGTATTTCCTTCACATAACTATCAAGGTCATTGCCTTGATTCTTTTGTGTTGCTGTGATAAAATCCCTAAGTCCAGATAACTTACAAAACAAAGAGGTTTCTTCAGCTCACAATTCTGACTACTGAAAGTTCCAAAGAGCATGTAACACCAGCATCTGAAAGCAGGCCCCCAGGCTGCATCACAATATGGTTGAGAGACAGAAAGGGTCAAAATGTGGTGTGCTCACACTTTATAACAACCTGCTCTAGAGAGACAAAATGAACCCATTGCTAAGAGTGGCGCCTTCATGACCCATGTAGTAAAGAACCCACCACATCAACACCTCCACATTGGAAATCAGGCTTCCAGCATGGGAACCTAAGCCACAGCAATCGTGTTCACTCATTTTTACTAAATTTACAAATTTCCAAGCTAGATTGTTGGCAGTCTGGGGCAGAGACCTAACCTGCCTTGTAAGCCTGGAGTGTTAAGCATCGACCAGGTGCCTTCAGCTGTAAAGGAGAAAAGAAAGTCATGAGATGGTCCTTGAGATGGGGGGTCTAACCTAAATAAGTAGATGAGAAAGTGCCTTGCAAAGGGATGTTTAGGCCTAAGTTTTGTATGGTATAATTCTTGAGGAGATAAAAATCAATATCTACCCCCTACCACCACCCAAATACAAAACCTATAACAGATAAAAATATGGATACCACTGAAGTCCAACTTGGTGACCCAATGAGTTTTGTTGAGGTCACTTACAGGAACAGAAATGACTCAAAGGTGGCTGCATCACCAATGCCCACCCAGCACGAATGACAGCTCACAAAGGCTAGGGACCTTCAGCACAGTGCACATCCTCCAGGAAGCTCAGCAGGCTGGAGAGTGTCCTTTCCAGGTAGCTCACGTGGTCTGAGACTATCTCCCAGAAGTCTTTACTACTGACATATGCTTTGGAAGGGAGGGATCTAGTGAATGTGGTCAGTTTCAGGGACTTCCTGAAGCCTTTGATTTGTTTCCTTTCTGAGCTTAAGGAGCTTCCCTGCAGAATAGAGTGTCCCCTTAGGATATCTCCTTTGTTTCACCTCTCTGTAAATATCTTGACTGTTAACGAGCTCCTCATGACAACACCACTCATGAGGATAATGGGGCTCACCAGACCAGGGAGGAAGCACTACCCAAGGCTCCCAGACAGTAACAGTTCTTGCACCGCAGGAACTGAAGAGCAGGGACAGGGCTGGTGTCTGCCAGCTTTCTGTCCCTACAACAAATAACCAAGATGACCAACTTACAAAGAGAAAAGGTCAGACTGGGAGATGGCTCAGCAAAGAAAGTCCCTGTGATGCAAGGGTGAGGGCTGGAGTTCAAATCCCCAGAACCCACATAAAAAGGTGTGTGGACATGATGGCCACCTGTAATCCCAGCGTGAGGGAAGCAAAGACCCAGGGAACGATACCAGCTGAGGTTCAGGTTCAACTGAGGAAGACACCTGATGCCAACCTCCTTTGGGCCTCCACACACACACGCACATAGGTATATGTGTTCCCACACCCATGGGAACATGCATGCACATATACACACACCAAGCCACCAAGTGTTGTTGGGGGACCCACAGTGTAGAGCCCCAAATACAAAGCATAACAAAGGGAGTATGTAGCACAGCAAAAACTGTTCACCTCGTGGCCAAAAAACCTCTTCTAACGGCCTAACGACCTCTTAATGGTCCCACAATTCCCAGCGCCAAGTTAAGGAGTAAACCTTTAACACACAAGCCTTTGAGGGGTTTTTAACTGTAGCAGAGGTGAGGTGTAGACAAAACAATGTGGCTGGAGAGGAAGGCAGGGTGTGCTACCGAGTTTTAACTCTATCCTTGATGTGACGTTAAGGGATCTGAAAAGAATAAAGCCGATAAACACACATTCTGATGTGTATTTTTAGAGGTTGTTCTGGTTACTGGGGAGAGAGCAGGTCATAACAGGACAGAGTGGAAGCCGAGAGACAAGAAAGGAGCAAAACATCTTCCAGATTGGAGACAACAGGGTATGGGGACAGTGGGGTGAGGGTGAGGTTGATAGAGGCTGGAACAGGGTATATCCTGAGGCAACTCCTGAAGGCTGTGAGAGCATAATTCAGGTTGACAATTGTGCCATAGTTTGGATGTGTCCCTTGAAAAGCATGGTACCCAGGGTAGCAGTTTGGAAGGGCTTCGGGATCTTTAAGAGGTGTGTCTTATCAGAAGTGTTAGGTGACAAAGGGCACACCCTTGAAAGGACTGTCACATCCCACCTCTCTGTGTCCCACCTCTTGGCTCTAGAAGGAAGCCATTTGCTCTAACACGAGCTCCTTAACATCGGCATCTGCAGGTCTAGACAACAGAGCCACTCAGTCTTGACCTTGAACCTCTAGAACCATCACCAAATAAATCTTTCTTTTAATAAGTTAATCACCTTGGATATTTTGTCACAGTGCTGTGACGTTAATGCAAGCGGCAGTCTGGGATTATTTTAGTGACCTGATTATATGATAGGTCACTTGGGGCTAGAAAGCTGGCTCTGCCGTTGGCACACACAGCGCTTCCAGAGGACCCAGGTTCTGATGCCCACATCAAGACATTCACAAGTCACGTCATTAATAAAGTTCTGATATTCAGGATAAATGAAGAACTCTTGCAACTTGGCAATACGAAAACACGAAGAACGAGATTTTAAATGGACAAAGGCTTTTTAACAGGTGTTTCTCCAAAAGAGACCAAGGACACATGCAGATGACTGGTCATCAGAGACATTCGATCAGCATCACTTCACACCCACTGGGATAGCCATGATTTGAAGCATTCTTGTTAAACAATAAGCTTTGGTGAAGATGTAGACAACCTGGGAGTCTTGGACATTGCCAGTGGGAACAAGAAATTGGGCTTTCACACTGAAAAAAGTTGAATCTATAACTACCTTGTGACCCAGCAATTTCACCTCTGGGTACACATCTGAAAGAAGTGAAGACATGTATTCAAAACAATACACTCGTGTGTCTAATTATAGAAGCACTATCCTGGGTTCTATAGGAAAGCAGGCTAAGCAAGCCATGAGAGCAAGCCAGTAAGCAGCACCCCTCCATGGACTCTGCATCAGCTCCTGCCTCCAGGTTCCTGCCTTGAGTTCTTGCCCTGAATTCCCTGGATGATAGACTACAAATTATAAGCTGAAATAAACCCTTTCCTCCCCAATTTACTTTTGCTCATAATGTTTTATCACAATAGAAACCTCAACTAAAAATACTGTGTAGGAAGGAAGACACACACACACACACACACACACACACACACACACACACACATGCACGCACGCACATGCACACACATACACTCACGCACATTCACACACCTGATAACAGTTTGTCTGCTCTGCATTAACTTTCAGTCTAGATAACATCCAAATGACTGTCTCAGGACAGATGTAAGACTCTATGGCCGAGGTGTATGGGAAGCCACCCCCTGCTCCAGAGGGGAGATCATAAGGAGAAAAGCACCAGCTCCAGAAATCCCAGAGACAAGACTGATCACCTGACCAGAGGGGCAAGACTAAACTTGAAATGGCTGACTGCCTTTGTTTCCCTTCCCTGTATATTTAGCCTGCTGGCTAAAGAAGAGATGGAAAATGGGAAAACAGGTCTGGAGGATGAAAATCCACTGTCTCCTCAGATGGCGGCTCTCACAATAAAACATGACTTAAAGAGTTGATTTCTGCTCTCAGCCATGTGACCATCAGGACAGACTTACAAAATATCTAAAGAGACAGAGCCCAGGTAGGCAGTTTCCAGGGACAGAAGAAGAGAAATGGGGGGCAGCTGCTTCATAGACCTGGGGGTTTTATGTTGAAATACAGATGTGTCTTGAGACAGTTATAGGGGTAGTCATATAAGATAATGAGTCGCCAGGCGGTGGTGATGCATGCCTTTAATCCCATCACTCGGGAGGTAGAGGCAGGCGATCTCTGAGTTCAAGACCAGCCTGGTCTACAGAGTGAGTTCCAGGACAGCCAGGGCTACACAGAGAAATCCTGTCTCAAAAAACCAACAACAAAAAAAGTAATATTATATTATAAATCTCCCTTTTTAGTTATTATTTTTATGCATGTGGGTGTTTTGCCTACAATGTATGTCTGTGACACCATGTGTGTTCCTCGTGCCCATGGAGGCCGAAGAGAGCATCGGATCCCCTGGAGTGACAGATGGTTGTGCACCACTATGTGGGTATCAAGAATCAAACCTGAGTTCTGTAGATGAGCAGCCAGTGCTCTTAACCACAGAGTCATCTCTCTAGCTCCATAAATCTTCTTTTTAAGAAGAATCCTGACCATATTTTAGGACTGAGTAACGGAGTTCTCTATATGGGTGCCACATTCTGGGGTGAGGAACATTGGGGGAAATAGGTTTTAAGGGAAGATAAGTAATTCAAGTTTTGTCTGTGCTGCACTGAGATGCCCTTAAGTCTAAAGAAGGTTCTGGAAGGGAGGCTACATCTGAGAATCCAGATCTCAGGTCAGAGGTCCTATCTGGAGATAAAGGATGTACAAGTATGTGTGTATAAGAATATTTTAAAAACCAATTTAGGAATGTGAGCGTATGGGACAGTGATGCAGAAGTGGGCCCGACAGGAAGACCCAGAGCAAGGCCAACATCTGGGCACTAACAGAAGCTGAGCTGCAACGAGGCTGCCAATGATAGAAGTAGGAAAGGAAGTCAGAGGGAGGGGAAGGTGGGGGTGTCACGGCAGAGGGGAGACATGAGATGGGTTGTGTGGGCAAAAAGAAGGAAAGGGAGAAAGAGAAGACCAATAAAGAAACGGAGGAGTAACAGGGAAGTGGGGGGAAGAAGGGGAGGAGGAGGAGAGGGACTGACAGTAGCTGCAGCTTTAAGAGAGCCCATGACTTTCCAGGAAAAGGAGCGGAAGCAGCCTCTGTGAGTTGGAGTTGGGCAGGAGCAAAGATGTAAAGGGCACATGCAGGCAAGTCTCCAGCAAACACCGACCGATTTAAGAGGATAAAAAATAAGGGAAGTTGCTGTGGGATGTTCTGTATGGCAAATGTGTTGCTAATAAAACACTGATTGGCAGTGGCTAGGCAGGAAGTATAGGCGGGGCTAACAGAGAGAATTAAAAGAACAGGAAGGCAGAGGGAGTCACTGACTGCCAGCCAGCCACCGCCAGGACAAGCAGCATGTAAAGATGCCGGTAAGCCACGAGCCATGTGGCAAGGTATAGATTTATAGAAATGGATTGATATAAGATATAAGAACAGTTAGCAAGAAGCCTGCCACGGCCATACAGTTTGTAAGCAATGTAAGTCTCTGTGTTTACTTGGTTGGGTCTGAGCGGCTGTGGGACTGGCAGGTGAAAGAGATTTATCCTGACTGTGGGCCAGGCAGGAAAACTCAGCAACCGGAAGTATTGTAGGGGGAGATCAACAATGATGCTTCTAAAAGACAGGAGTTTGCAGAGCCCAGTTAGAACTCTGAACTATGCAGTCAAGGAGAAATGGGAAAGGCCAGCGGCTAAGAGAGGCCTAGAGGGGAGGGCTGGACAGTCTTGAAAAGCTGAAAGGGGATGGGCAGGGACACCAGGAAGGGAGAAGATGGGAGGGAGGAAGATGAGCGTGCTGGTGACCCATGGATTCTCTCCTAGGTGGCAGACAGAAGGCAAGTTGTGTGTGTGGCCCAGGGTAGCCAAGGCAGTTGGAGGAAGGCAGACCAGACCCAAGATGGTATTGAAGAGCATAGGCCAGCCGGCTGTGAGAAAGACACAGCAAAAGACTGACGACACCTTCCAGTTTCGAAGGCCATTTGTGGGGGTACAACTGTACCCCAGCATTCCAGCAGCGAGCATGAATGGAGACCTTCGGACTACAGCACTAACCCTGAGCACTGGAGGAGGTAGGATTCGCCATCCGATTCACTCTGCCCAGGAAGAGGCTTGGGCAGAGAGACAAGGAACATCCCTTGGGGTCACACAGCTCCTGCATGCTGGAGAGCAGATCTGAATCCCATCCACCAGACTCTGCCTCTGCTTATGGCCTCCATAAGCATCAGAAAAAGAAAACAAAGAGGTTTCCTTGCATGGTCACTTGGCTCCATAGCTTACAGACTCTTGGGTGCTGAGGGAGAGCATCATGCTGAGGAGCAAGAGGGATGGCAGAGAGACTCACCTCGTGGTGGACAGGACCCACAGTGAGAGTAAGGAAGGACCCTTTGGTTGGGGAGGAACCTCTGTCAATGAAGTGCTTGCCATGCACATATGAGAACCTGAGAGCTCTCCTCAGCATCCATATAGAAAGGTCCAGGCACAGTCGCTCATGCCTATAATTCCAGCATTGGGTCTGCAGAGAGAAAAGGATTCCCAGCCTCATTGTCCAGACACTCAGGCCAAGTCAGTGAGCTCCGCATTCAGGGAGAGACCTTGTCTTAAAAAGGTAAGGAGGGCTGGAGAGATGGCTCAGCAGTTAAGCACACGCATTGCTCTTCCAGAGGACCCAAGTTCAGTTCCCAGCACCCACAGAAGGCAGCTGACAATCACCTGTAACTGCAGCTCCAGGGTCAATGCCCTCTTCTGGCTTCCACAGGTACCTTCACTCATATGTACATACTCATCCAGGTATACACATACCCATAATTAAAAATAGCAAAATAAATCTTTAAGAAAAAATCAATAAAGTGGAGTGTGATTAAGGAAGGCCCCTACTTTCACCTCTGGTTTCACCATCTACACACACACACACAATACACTCTCTGAAGCCCTGTCCCAGTGACTCATTTCCAACCAGACCCCACCTCTTACTAGTCCACTCAGATCTTAATTCATCAGGGTGTCCAGCCTTCGGTGACACCAGCCAGAGCCCTTGTGAAATAATCACAAATTTCAAAAAAAAAAAATTTTTTTTTGAAAATCACATTTCAAAAGACTCATCAACTGATCATGAAGACCAGCACATGAGCCTTCTGGAAATATTTTCATATTTAGAGCGTAACAGAGTCCCTGGAAGGTGATGCCTGGTGAGACTCTGACTGACTGAGCGGCCATCTCAAAGGAGACATACACCTGTGAGATGCGATCTCTGTGTGATAACTTCCTCACTGTTGAGACCAAATGCCCAACAGGAAACAATGTAAACAAGGAAGGGGTTCTCTGGGTCCAGTTTGAGGGGGTACAGACCATAATAGCACCAACGGTGTGCCAGAGTTCCCAGCATCAGGAGCATGTCTCCGTGAACTAGGAAGTAGAGAGCTTAGGCCAGATACAAGTTGAAGATATAAGCACAAAGACCCACCCACCCCTCAGCATCCCACACTCTGCGGCTAGTCCCCACCTCCCAAAACAGAATAACTGGCTGGGGCCAAGTGTACAAACACCTGAGCCTATGGAGGACACCCACACCCTCTAGTTGGGTGCTTCTGACACTTGGCAGACACCAGGAGTGGGGACTTCTGAGGATGAAACCCACCTGACCAGCCCCTCAGGAAATGCATTTCCACACTGCCCTCCTCTCCTGTAGTCCAGTCCACTTCCTAAGCAACACCAGTCTTTCCTCTGTCTGCCCATCCCTCCACCCAGCACACTTGTATCATCTACACTCATCCCTCACACCTCCACGGGAGCCACGGGGCATGAATCATTTCTCTCCGTCAAGGTTATATTTCCTTGTTTTAAAAAGAGCACCTATTCTTCTTCTTATTCTGAGGAGGGAAAAAAAGGTGCCTCTTTTTGGGGGCTTCGGAGGTGGCAGGATTTTTCAATATATTCATGCAAACGAGATATTTCATCTCATGGATTTTACCCCAGTTCTGTCTGTGCACATTTTAAATAAATTAAGATGAAATAAATCCATTTTATTATATTACCCGGTGCCATCTCCATGAAATAATGCCCATATTTGTATTTCCTAAGGAATGTTGACGTGGCTAAAAATGTTGCAGCAGCTGTAATCTTTAAGGATTGTGCTGCCAAGAAAAAAATAAATCTAGGCCTTTGTTTGGAACCTAGAGTGGCACCACCTTTGATTGAAATGGTCTAAAATATCCATCCCCCAAACATGGACGAGGCAGTAAAGTATACAGAATTGATCACCACTGGCTCAGACACAAACATGGGGTGACTTCCCTTGTTTCAGAACATCTGTCCTCCTCCTCCTCCTCCCATAAACTATCCGACAGAAATAAATTGCCCAGGTTCTCTTTGTTAGGGGAGGAAGGAAACTTTATAGAGGTGAGCCCCAGAGTGCCCTGGACTGTCCAGCCTAGCTCTCAGAGCTGTCCCTGACCCTGAGTGGCAGCCAGAGACTCCTCCTAGGCAAACCCTAGCGTCTCCACCTTCTGACTCTCTCCTGACGGAAGGAAGAGTGTGGGTGGGGACGAGAGTCTTGATCCTGCAGCATCCTATTCTCCCAGAAGACTAACCTACACAGAGCCCTGGTCACGGAAGCCTGGTGGCAGCGGGGACGTGAGCCAAGGATGGCAGAACTAAGATGCGCCCCTTTCATCAGGGTGCGTGTTAGCCATTTTTATCTTTGCTGTCACCGACGACCTGACAGAACCGTCCTGAGGAACGAGGGACTCACTTTGACTCACAGTTTCAGAGCGTCCTGTCCATCATGGTGGGAGGGTGGGGCTGAGAGACTCACATCACAGGGGATCAAAAACGGGAAGGAAATGCTGGCTTTCCTCTCTTTGCAGTCGGTACTCAGGGCGTGACCTTCCCCAATCCACCCCTCCCCCCACGTTTCCCCCTGGGAAACTCCCCCACAAACACTACCACAAGTGTGTCTCAATCTTCTAAGTACTTCTAAATACAATCAAATTGACACTAGATATTACCTACTACAAGATGAAAACTAGAATCTCTCTCTCTCTCTCTCTCTCTCTCTCTCACACACACACACACACCATACTGCCTGGTGGTCCAAGCTATCAACAGCTAAAGCCAAATCCTCCCAGCTAAGGCTGTGATTTGCACAGAACTGGCAGCGTACTGTAGCGGTAAGGACCAGTTCTGACTGAGCCCTGACCATCCGTCCACCTCCCACATCCCCTTCCTGCCACGCACTCCAAGTCCTCACTTTCTACCTTGTGTTATACCCAGCATACACAGGAGAGCTGGACAGACTGTTTCAGTCACTTCCATCCTGGTTCTTTCTAGATGGTCTCTTTGAGCATGGTTAGCAGTGGTAGTAACAGTTGCTGCCCCTGTGCTCAAAGGACAGAGGCGTGACATGTCAATACTCTTTTTTTTAATAATTTAATTTAATTTTACATATCAGCCATGGATTCCCCTGTCCTCCCTCCTCCTGCCGCCCCCTCCCTGCCCTCTCCCCAGTCCACCCCCCATTCCCATTTCCTCCAGGGCAAGGATTCCCCTGGGGATTTGAGCCTGGTAGATTCAGTCGAGGCAGGTCCAGTCCCCTCCTCCCTTCACCCAGGCTGAGCAAAGTGTCCCTGCATAGGCCCCAGGCTCCAAACTAGTGGAAACACATGAGCTATAAACCAATAGCCGAGGAGCCCCCAACTGGACCAGGCCCTCTAGATAAGTGAGGCAGCTGATTAGCTTGAACTGTTTGGGAGGCCTCCGGGCAGTGGGACCGGGACCTGTCCTTAGCAGGACATGTCAGTACTCCTGTGAGACATGAGCCCTAAGGCGAGAGCACCAGTCTCAGAGTACCTGAGGAATGAGGCTGGCCTTCTTTGTGGCTGTGTTTAAAGGGAGATTCACAGGCTTTAGAGAAATGGCATATCCCCTCAGAAAAGCCTGCTACGTGACCTAACAAGAGTTCACCACAAATAAGCAACCATCCACACTCCCCTCTAGATCAGCCCATTTTCAGAATAAGCAACTTCTCCCACCTACCAGAGGCACCAGCAGCTGGGAAGACATGTCTAGCCTTACAGAAAAGAGCTCCATTTTACAGGTAAAATTTGGACCAGGCACTGATAGAAGCTAGTTCTAGAGCCTTCTCTGAGCATTCTCAAATATCCCAATGAGATGGGCAGCCCAGCCTCTACTAAACATCAGGAGGCCTGGACTTCCTTCTCCATGCTTTCGTCAGGATCAGCTACCAGAAGACTCGGTGGGACTTGGTGGCAATTCTACAGCCCTCTCTCTCGTCTTACACAGCCAAGTGATGTTCTGGGCCGGCTCCTCCCCCTCTACAGCTATTAGTGTCAATTAGGTTGAGCCTGACACGCCACCTTTGACGGAATGCCGGAGCAGCAAAGACATAAACAACGCCAGAGCCTTTAGAGTTGATATATGGTTGCATTTAATAAACATTTGTTTGCATATTTTTTATCATGCTAATGAATATAATTACTTTAATTTATGTCATCAAGCTATGATTCTGTTCTGATCTATACGTCACTTAAATGTGTAGCGTTAGCATTTTGCACACACTGGCAATTTGAAGAAGGAGAGGATTCACCCCTCCTCGGAGACCTTGGAAGAACATTGCACCCTCTCAGAAGATGGACCCAGCTCTACAACTGGGAAGAGGCAGTTTATCACCCACAGGGTGGGTATCACAGCCACAACTTAGAGAATTTCTCCAAAGCCACACATTTTCTTCTTTTTAAGTGATCTCCACAAGAGGAGGCCAAGGCGGAGTGTTCAGCACACAGCCATGAAAACCAAGAGTTTTCATCACATTAATGGTTTTCACTGTATTTAATGCACTGTTCATTTCTAAAATTTTTTGAGAGAAGAAATACCACAGAAAGAGATTAGACTAAGATGGTGAATTCAACTTTCAACATCCAAGACATAAGGATCTTGGGGTCCAAGATGGAGGACGTATGCAATATTGTCTAGACAGCAGAGGCCTAGGTGAACAGCAGTCAATACCCAGTCAGGACTGGGCAGTCACGTGAGAAAATCATGTAAGGACACATACTTCAAGAAGCACTGTCATCATTAAACACGTAGCTGTCCATACACATCCCTCCAAATTGCCCTGACATGCAAGAAGGGTTATCCCTGGACAGTAAAAGGTAGAGAAAATGTCACTAATAGAGAAAAGTGGGGCAGGGTGCTGGCTCGGCAGGAAAAGGTGTTGTTGCCTATACAACACATAGTAAAGAAATGTGAAAGAAGAAAACACTCAGGAAGACCCACAGAAAAAGTCGCAAAGGACAATCATGGCATGCCAAGTGTGGAGGAGGATCTGTGGACCGCAGGCTGAAGAGCTAGGATTCGAGAAGCCAGCACGTGCCTTTAACCATTTCCTTCCCATGGCCAGTGTGTCAAGCGACAGTGTGGATAGGCACTGGCATTCTGGAGAGGTCATTCTCATGAGTACCACCCTGGAGAGACAAGGAGGACCCACTCACCATGATTTTTACCCCCACCTTCTCCAGTACACGGGAGCAAACTTCGGGAAAACACTAAAAACCGAGGTAGGAGCTAGGCCCAAGACTCCCCTGCAAAGACACTGTGTATACTCCAGTGTAGAAGCAACTCACCCATGTGGGAACAAGTGGAAATCCAAAGGGGAAGCGAGCCCAGATTAGTTCTCTGCTTTAAAAAAAAAAAAAATAAGATCTGGGAGGATGGCTCAGTGGTTTGTGGCACAAACATGACGGTTTTAGTTCAGATCTTAGCACCTGCATGAAAAGCCATGCACAGCGGCACACATCTGGAACCCTAGCCCTGGGGTATGGAGGTCAGCAGATTCCTGGAACTGCTGGCCAGGCAGTGAGCGCAAAGTTGAGTGAGAGACCTTGACTCAAAATAAAATAAATAAAAAAGTGGAGATGGAGCATGTGACCAACACCTTTAATCCCTGCACTCAGAGGCAGAGGAAGGTGGTTCTCTGTGAGTTCAAGGCCAGCCTGGTCTACAGAGCGATTCTTTAACCATGGCTAAACCAGAGACATCTTATCTTAAAAAAAAAAAAAAAAGTTTAAAAATTGTGTGGAGAGTGACAGAGGAGAGAATGTGTGATGGATAGACTCTGGCCTCCATGCACAAACATGTACAAATGCACACACACACACACACACACAAAGTCCTCAAAATAAAGCTCAATCTGAGACTTAAGTGTAACAGGTAAAACTATACATTTTTTAGAAAGGAAATCTTTAGAACCTGATGCTATACAAGATATTCTGTAATCTGACACCCAAAGCAAGATCATAAAAAGGGAAAATTGATAAAACATACTATATCAAAAATTTTAATATTACTCCTGAAAGAAATGTGTATTGTGGCTGACTAAGTAAGACGCTGAAATGCTGTGAGAGCTCACTTTCAAGGCCAGGCATGAGTAGTGGTACAGGCCTGTCATACAGCGCTGGAGAGGCTGAGGGAAGACTGAGCTACATAATAGGACCTTATCTCAAAATAGAACAAAACTGCACACACCCAACAGAGTGCTAATATCCAGCATAAAGACAGAGCTCTCAAAACACATCAGCAAAATATAAATGATCAAATTGGAAAACGGGTAAAAGGCAGAGGCATTTATTTCACTGCAGAGAATGTACAAATGTCAATAGAGCCGGCATCCATAGCCAGAGGGAGATGTAAATTAGGACCCTGACACATAATGAAACGCTCCACGCAATGATCAGAATGCCCACATTGGAGAGAGAGAAAGCGTTTATGCTGGGAAGCCATGGAGGGCAGCTCCACTCACAAATCTGTAAGCCGCTCTAGAAAGTAGCTTGGCAGTTTTCTTTTTAAAAAAAAAAAATTGCAGAGTGAGATCCAGAAAGGCGCAAAGCTACGCAGAGAAACCCTGTCTCAAAAAACAAACAAACAAACAAACAAACAAACAAACAAACAAACAAATAAATAAATAAATAAATAAATAAATAAATAAAATAAAAAAAGTGACACCAACTCCCACAGGAGCCAACAAAGGTACTCTAAAGTATTTATCCCAGAGAAAGAAACCTTATGTTCCCATAAAACCTGACACAGGTGTTTACAATGGCTTTATTTGTGATCAAAATAGGGAACAGCCTGATATGAGGAGACTCGGTTGAGCAATCAGTATGCGTGCATACCACAGAATACTATTCAGCAATAAAAAGGAGAAAGCAGTGGATTACATGCAACAACCATAGTAAATATCCCTGCAATTGGGCCACTTGAGAAGGTGTATTCTGAGGATGACCTTGTACTATTCCATTCACATAACATGGTATGTCTGATTCCCTGTGTGGCCTTCTTTTGTTACATCTTTAGCATAGAAATGGAGTATAGGTCAGAGATTGTGGGAGCTAGGACAATAGAGATGGAGACGACAGCCTAGAAAATTCTCACTGGGAAATTCTGTGTCCAGTTGAATTGCAATATGTTACATTACAGTCCTACAAGATGATATAGTTGGGACAAACGGGTAAAGGGCTCAGGAAACTCCCTCTGCCATTTCTTACAACTGTGCATGTATACTTAGGCAAAGCCAAGTGTAAAACATTTTTTAATCCCCTATAAATTTAAACATATTCTTGCCATATGACCTAAGCTATCAATTCTGTCCCCAGAGTATTTGCCAAGAGAACAATTGTTGTTCAGTCTAACAACAATCTATGTCATGAACAATCTCAGTGTCCATCAGCTGAGGACTAGATTAGGCACCTTCGTTTCAGCCTCACAGGGTAATTCTGTGTAACAATGTCTTTAAAGATCTTTTCATTTTTATTGTGTGTTGTGGGGCGGTGTTTTGCCTGTATGTATGTCTGTGTGCCACGTGCAACCAGTGCCAGAGGAGGCCATAAAAGGGCACCCCTGGAACTAGAGTTGCAGTTGTTAGCCACCATGTGAATGCTGGGCGTGGAACTTGGGGCCTCTGCTAGAGCAACAAATGCTCTTAACCACAGGTGACGCTCAGAAACTCTGCATTAACTCAACGGGTCCACGGGACCCAGTTGTAGTGCATTTTCAGCACACTTCAGGAAAGGAGAGACTGGAGGGTGAGTGAGCAGAGCTGTGGTTGTTGAGGTAAAGGAGCAGAATTACCACAGGGAACAAAAGAACTCGACTACATCTTCAGACAACTGTTGATGCCAACATTTGTTAAGGTATACATATTAAAGGTATGCGAAAACTAGCTGAGAAAAGTGGAATTAGCTCGAAGATGGAAGGGAATGACCAGGAAGGGGAGGAGCAAGAAACCAGAGGGTAGAAGGGTGTGGGGAGTGCTAATGTGCTATATACCCTTGTATGAAAATCTAAAGATAACAATAAACAATAAAACAAGAATTCCAATTCCAATAAAAACACAACCAAGAACAAGCAACCATTTAAGAAGCCCCCATCAGCAGGACCGCATGAGACAGTCCCTCTCAGAAGGAGGCTGAACTAAACCCAGTCCTTAATCGAGAGTAATTGCAGAATGTTCTAGAAATGCAACACTTCTGTGATAGAAAGCATTTCTGGCCAAAACTAAGTCTCATGCCCTTTATTGGCTAGGTCTTCTGGGCTTCTCCATATTAAGATGACTTTTCTCCAAGGTATTTTATGATTTTTTTGTGCTATTGTGAATTTGGTATTTTTTTCCCTAATGAGATGTCTCCAAAGCTATCCATTTTTATATGCTTATTTTGTAGCTCAAACTGGACTTGAATTCATGATTCTCCTACCTCCAACTCTTTAACATACCCTACTGATGTGCATCACTACAAGAGGCAGAATGTTTATTTTCAACTGAGTACCTCACCTTTCTCTGGAGATGGACTCAGGTCCTGTGCAAGATCAGTAGGTACTCTTAACCACTGAGTAATCTCTGCAACCCCAATTGGTCTTGCTTTTAAAAGAACTATTTCTCACAATTTTAGTACTTGCCTTAGGGTTTTTATTGCTGCGATAAAACTCTATGACCCCCCCAAAAAAAAAGAGGGGAAAAAACCTAACTTGGGAAGGAAAAGATTTTCCTCTATCCCTGAGGGAAATCAGGGCAGGAACTCAAGGCAAGAGGAACCTAGAGTTCCAACAGGAACTGTTTGGTATCAGAGAGTCTGCAGCCATTGGAAGCCAGAGCTCTGCCAGGCCCAAGAGACAGGTCAGGGAAGCAGGCTGAACTAACTGACCTGAACTTTCTTCTCTGTAGAATGGGATGATCTAGCCATCCTTCCCATACACACGTGGGCACGGGAAGGCAGAACGCTACATAGATAGACAAGAGGCCATGGAGGGTGCTGCTTACTGGCTTGCTCCTCATGGCTTACTCAGCCTGCTTTCTTATGCAACCCAAGACCACCAGCCCAGGGGTGGCACCACCTACGGTGATCTGGACCCTCCCCCATCAATCATCAGTCAAGAAAAGTGAGCCACAGGGTTCCCCACAGGCCAATCTGATGGGGATATTTTACCCAACTGAGGTTTCCTCTTCCCAAACGACTCTAGCTGGTGTCAAGTTGACATAAAAACCACCCAGCACAGTGCTTTATAGATCTTTAGTTTTATCTTTCACTTAGTACTATTTTTTCTATTGATCTCATGCAAGAATACTTGAGGGGAAATTATTTGCTTATCACAAAAGAATAATTTCAAGCAAAATATGCTTTGACTGTCATTATGATTCTAACATTAAAATTATGTGAATTAGGTAATTAGTCATCTTTCCAGTTGGCAACACATTATGTGGGGGGAGAGAGAGAGGGAGAGTGTGTGTATGTGTGTTCACTACACAGAAGGCATGTGGAGGTCAGAGGACAACTTTGTGGAGTGAGTTTTCTCTTTCCACCTTTATGTTGGCTCTGGGGATCAAACTCGGGTCATCAGGCTTGAGCAGCAAGCACCTTCTCACCCCTGAGCCATCGTACCAGCCCATGAATTGTTTATCTCTTGAATATGTGGTAAAAACCATCTGAGCTTTACATTTTTCCATAAAAGTGTGTCTTTGATTAGCTTTTCAGTTTTGTCAATAAAAACAGTGTATTCCAGCTTTCTACTACTTCTAAAGCTAATTTTGTTCATTTGCGCATTTGATAAAACTTGCATTTTACCTGTTTTTTAATGTATATAAAGCCTCTATCTTATCAGACTTGATTCCTCTGTGTGTGTACATGTGTCCTCTTTCACCCGATGCTGTTTGTCCATACCCTCTCTTCTTCTCTGGTCAGACTTAAGGTTTACTGATCAGTTCGCTGGCTGTGTTGACCTTGCTGGCTCTGTTAATGTCAGTTTTTAATCTTGATTAAAGCTTTCCTCTAACTTTCTGTAGGTTTGATTTTTAGTTCTTTCAAGTATCTTGAATATTATGTTTGGTCCATTTGGTTTCAATTTCCCTCATTTTCTAATGAGTGAATCGAAGTCCATAAATTTTCCTCTGATAACTGTTTTGGCCACATCTCACAGGTTTTAATATTTAATGCTCTATTGCTTATTTCTAAATAGTGTATAATTTTCATTTTTATTTCCTTATTAGCACAAGGCCCTTTATAAGTGTTTCTGTATTTGTGATTGTGGATATTGATTTAATCTCTCTTTTACTTACTTTCTCATTCACTCAGGGGATAAAACTTTTACAATTCTATTTTTTCTTTGTTGTTGAGGTTTCCGGGAGTGGCTTGTACATTTGAGATGAATATGTTATATGTTTGTTACACCGAGTTGTTTATTGTGTCGTTGAACTCTAAATGCCATGCTGGAGAGATGGAGAGATGGATGGTGAAGGACTGCTCTTCCAGAGGACCTTGTGTAGTGGTTTGAATGAGATGCCCCCACAAGTCTCTGGCATTTGAATGCTTGGTCCCCAGTTGGTGCCTGTTTGAGGAGAATCGGAAATGTGGCCTTGCTGGAGGAAGCTTGCATCCCAGGGATCTGAGCTTCCTGGTCCAGACAGGAGCTCTCAGTCACTGCTCAGGCTGCCTGGTGCCTGCTGCTGTTACTGCAGTAGCATGGACTCTGACCCTCTGGAACCCTGAGTCCCAAATTAATATTGTCTCAGTCACTGTGGTTTATCACAGCAATAGAAAAGTAAAAACTACACCCAAGTTTGGTTCCCAGAACCCACATGGCAGCTCACAACTACCTGTATCTCCAGTTCCAGGGCATCTGACTCCCTCTTGTGGCTTCCTTGGACACAAGGCACACACATGGTGCACGGGCATACATGCAAACAAAAAATCCAGATGCATAAAATAAAAATAAGTAAGAATTTGAATTCTGTTTGCTATTATTTTTGCTTAATATATTTTCTAAAGAAGTATGAAATTTGTGATGCTATTTTTTTATCTTTTTACATATGTATTATAGAGTTCTCTAGAGTAACAGAACCAATGAGATGTGTGTATGTATACATATATATTATATATATAACTTAATATATACTAAATACACTAAAGAATTTATTAAGTCAGCTACATTAAAATAGTAACAGCAACTGAATTCACACCTGAGAAGCTGAGAACTTGCTAGTTGCTTGGTCCTTGAGGCTGGAAGGAGTCCCCCAACAGCTGGCTCTCTCCGGAGAGGCTGAGGACCCAGGAATTGCTCAGTCCACAGGGCTGGGTGCTTCAACAGTCCCAACCCAGCACCAAAAACCTGGAAGGTTCCTGGAGAGCCACTGGTCCTTAGTCAATATTCAGAAATGCTGTTCTGATACCAGGGAAAGAATCAGCAGGCAGATGAGTGAATGAACTCTGAGGTAAGAGGGAAAGCCAAGCCAGCAAAAAGCCAGTGATTGTCCTGCTGTCCTTTTAAATCTCGGTGGCTACCACCAGAAGGTGCTCCCCACACTCCTGTGAGTCTTCCCACATCAACTAAGCAATCAGGACAATTCTCCAGTTGAGGCTTCCTAATTGGGTGATCCCAATTTGTAGCAAGTTGACATTAAAGCCAACCATAATAACATCTATTAGTTTTATTTTATATTCTGCATTATTAAGGGCGTGAAGGAATACAATTACGGTATCTTCCCAGCTGATTGTTCTTTCAAACAATATAAACTCTTCTTTTATGTCCTCATTGCAATGCGACCCCTCCTGCTTGAGATGGTGTCTAAGCTAGCTTACACACCTTAATACAGTTATACTTGTTTCTCAAGCCTGTTTCTTTCATTGATTTGGCTTATTTTTAGATACCACACGTCTATTCATTGTGGCTTTGTAAACAAGTTTTATTAATAAATCTCTATATACTATCCATTCTTCTGCCTTAACTTTAGATTTAACACTACTGAACTCTTGATAGGCTATGTGGAGGCTTGAGTCAGAAAGGCCCCTGTGGTGGATGTCAACATGGCACCAGCTAGAGCCATCTGAGAGAATGGAGCCTCAATTAAGAAAGTGCCTCCATGAGATGAGGTTGTGAGCAGGCCTATAAGGCATTTTCTTAATTAGTAATTTGATGGAGGAAGGCCCAATCCATTATGGGTGGTGCCATCCCTTGGCTGGTGGTCCTGGGTTCTATAAGAAAGCAGGCTGAGCAAGGCATGGGGAGCAAGCCAGTAAGCAACACTCCTTCATGGTATTTGCATCAACTCCTGCCTCCAGGTTCCTGCCCTGCTTGAGTTCCTGTCTTGACTTCCCTTGAAGATGAACTATGATGTAGAAGTGTAAGCCAAATAAACCCTTTCTCCCCAACTTGCTTTTTGGTCATGGTGTTTTATCACAATAGAAACCCTAACTAAGACAGCCCCCAGAGGCTCATATGTTTGAATTTGTTGGCCCCAGTTAGTGGAACTGTTTGGGAAGGATGCTGGAGGAGATGTGACCTTGTTGGAGGAAGTATGTGACTGGGAGTGGAATTCAAGGTTTCAGAAGCCCATGCCATACCTAGTCTCACTCTCTCAGTCTGCTGTCTGCAGATCAGGATATAAAGCTCTTAGCAACTGCTCCAGCACAATGTCGCCTGATTCCCACCATGATGGTCATGGACTCACCCTCTGAAACTGTAAGCAAGCCCCAAATTAAATACTTTTATAAGGGTTGCCTTGGTCACAATGTCTATTCACAATAGATCTGTGACTACAACAGATCATCTGAGAGCTTCCTACATATCCCTGGAGTCCCTTTGCATTACTATTAAGTGATAAATTTGATTTGACCATCCAAATGTTTACCCCTCACCTCTTCCCATTATTTGACTATAAGTTTTACTCTACAACTCTCTTATATTTGTTCCATCACTATGTAAAGACTTCCCCCAGATTTCCAGGTTTAAGGGTGATGCAGGATTTGCAATAGCATATAAATTGGAGCTCCTTGACTACAGAGGGAAGAGTTCTTTCCCTGTGCATTATGGGATATTTACCCAACAGCGTCATTGACTTTCATCCAGTAGATACAAGTAGCTTCACACACCAAGCTATGGCAATCAGAATGCTTCTGCACATGGTCAGATGTCTCTGCAGAGGCAAATGCCCTTGGCCAAGAGCCACTGACGTCCAAATTACCCTTCCCTTCCTACTTTCACTGTAGCTTTTGGAAGGACAGGATGGTGAATTTCATCAAATGCCCTTTGGCATATGTTGTGATTTGAACAAGCCATGTCCCCCAGAGGCTCATGTATTTGAACACCCTATCCCCAGTTGGTGGTGCTGTTTGAGGAGGTTATGGGACCTTTAGGAAGTGGAGCCTTACTGGAGGAAGTATGCCACTGGGATAGGCTTTGAGGGGTTAAAGCTTTGCCCCACCTCTTGCACATGGCACCCCTAAGTATGGATGAAAATGTGATCAGCCAACTTCCTGCTCCTGCCTTCATGCCATGCCTTCCCTGCCATGATGGACTCTCCCTCTGGAACCATACGCTAAGATTAAAAAATAAATAAAAATAAAAAATAAAAACTTTTCTTCCTTAAGTTGCTTCTGTAGGGATTTTTATCATAGCAATGGAAAAATGACTAATAAACCATATGATTTGAGATTTCTCCCGAGTGACTGCTGATATGATACAATTTCAGTCTCCTAATTTGGTACTTTCCTTGCAATAATGGAATAAAGCCTACTGCTCATGGTACACATTTTAATATACAGTGTTGATCTTCTAAATTATATTAATATTTACATTGACATGTGAAGTTGACCAATAGTTTTCCTTACATTTTGCTTGTGATATAAAGATGATGCTTAATTGCTAAGTGTTACTATTGATATCACTAACTTCACATGATATAAGGTCACCTTGGAGAGAAATCCCTGGTATTGTCTATGAAAGATTGTCTAGATTATGTTAATTAAATGAGATGGGAACGCCCACCTTAACTGCAAATAAAAAGGTGAAATTGAACTGAGCACCAGCATTCCCCTCTCTCTGCTTCCTGACTGTAGAGGCAAAGTGAGCAGTGCCTCCAGCCCTGTCTCCGCCGGCTCCCAGATGATGGACAGTGAACCAGAATAAATCCTTCTTAAGTGGCTTTTGTCTGATACTTTGTTGCAGCAATGAGAAAAAGGTAACCAGCATAGTAAGGTTGCCATCTGTATTACTACCACAATAATTTTCTGTTCCTTAAAGAATGTGCATGAATTGCCTCTGCAAAAATCTTTTTTAAACATCTTGAGATTTATTTACTTTCATTTTATGTATATGTGTGTTTCCTGCACACATGTAAGTGTGCCGTGTTCATGCAGTGCTTATGAAGACCAACAGAGGGCGCTATATCCCTTGGAACTGGAGTTACAGGTGGTTGTAAGCCACCATGAGGATGCTGGGAATCAATCCTGGATCCTCTGGAAGAGCAGCCGTGCTCTTAACCACTGTGCCATCTCTCCAGCCCCATGTTTCTTCCTTCTTTCTTTTTACCTTTCACTATTGCACACTTAATCATTTAAATTTTCCTAGATCATTTCATTAGCACTTCTTGTGCTAATGTGTTCCTGTATCTGTCTCCTTTAACTTTTCAAAATTCGTGGCTAGTCCTTTTTGTTTATAATATTGTTACATATTTTTCCATCACTGGTCAGATGTCTTTAACTACTTCTACTTCTTTGTTTTGGTAGTCTACAATCTGTTTTCTAATTTATTAAATTATGTTGCATCATCATCAATACCAATCCTGGGTTTGCTCAGTTGCCAATGTGATGGTTTGAATGGAAATGGCCCCCAAAGGCCCATAGGGAGCGGCACTACAAGGAGGTGTGACCTGGTTAGAGTAGGTGTGGCCTTGTTGGAGGAAGTGTGTCATTGGGGGTGGGCTTTGAAGTTTCAGATGCTCAAAACCAGTGTTTTGCTGGCTCTCTTCCCACTGCCTTCAGATCTGGATGCAGAACTCTCAGCTACTTTTCCAGCACCATGTCTGCCTGCATGTCGACATGCTTCCCACCATGATGACAATGGACTAAACCTCTGAACTGTATGCTAGCCCCAGTGAAATGTTTTCCTTTATAAGAGTTGCTGTGGTCATGGTGTCTTTTCACAACAGTAAAACCCTAACTAAGACAGTATATTTCCCATTTGTTGTGAATTAAAAGTTTAATTTTTGTGTTTTTATTCAACATTCAATAATGCTGATATTTAAGAATCTGTGATTTCTTCTGAAAACAGCTTTGCCCAGCCGTGCAACCTAAGTATTGATGCACAGTATTCTTGTTCTTCTCATGCTCTGAAGAGTCTCTCAATACAAGAGACTTCTGTCATTGTTTATCTGGAGTTAGTTTTGTCTTTCTCTTGGCACTGAGGAATGAACACATGGAGTCTGTTTGTCTGTTTTGAGACAGAGTCTCACTAAGTCCTCCAGGCTGGCCTTCGTACTACTCCATAGCCCAGGCTGACCACAAATTTGCAGTTGCCCTGCTTCAGCCTCTCAAGCTGGAATGACAGAACCCATCAGTACCACCAGGCCCATTTTTCTGTTCCTTGAAGATTTACATGGATTGCCTCTGAAAACGTCTATTTTAACATGTTTTTCCTTACAATTTACTTAGTGTGTGTGTGTGTGTGTGTGTGTGTGTGTGTGTGTGTGTGTGTGTGTACCACATGCATGCAGTGCCGGTGGAGGCCAGAAGATGGCATCAGATCCCCTGGCTCTTACATTTTGCTCTGTTCCATTGTTTTCTTTTCATCTTTATCTGTAGATCTTTGTAACTGATTCTTGAAGGGATTCTCTTCCACATACAGAGATCCTGTTGACAATTAAAATAGTACACAATTTTTAAGTGTGTCCAGCTTACTTTTCAATCCTTATCTCTAAATTTAGGATTTTTAGGTCACAAGGCAACTAATTATTTTCTGCTTCCTTTTAACAAAATATTGTAACTATGTTTCTTTTCTCTTCCCACTAAATCCATGCTAAGTTTCTTCCTCAACTAGTCCTCAGACACTTACTAAAAAAGCACAGATTTTCCTATAGATGTTGTTACTCATTCTTGTACAACATGGCTTCTCTTCAAAAGTTCATTTTTAATATTTAAATTTAGTTTTTCACAACTCAGACATACAGAGCACAAATAATGGTTTGAATTTTGCTCTGCCTCTGTAAAGCAAAGCCTTTAGCCCCTACCCTGAACCATGAATGGCCACAAAGTGCTGGGGACACACAGAATCCCCTAGGCAATTCTTTCTGCCTAAAGGCAACTCACTGAGAAAGGAAATAAATGGGGAACAGAAGTGGATGTAAAGATTGGAGGGATCTGGGAAGGTGTCTGAGGTTTTTCGTTGTTTTATTTTGTTTTGGGTTTTTTTTTTGGTTTTTTTGTTTTCTGTTTTTCTACTGTTGGGATAAAACATCAAAAGCAACTTTGGAAGGAAAGGGGTCATTTGGCTTACACATCCAGATCATGGTCCATTGTTGAAGGAAGCTAAGGCAGGAGCTGGAGCAGAAATCACAGGGAAATGCTGGTTACTGGCCTGCTCCTCATGGCTTGCTCGGCCTAATTTCTAATATGCATGTATCAGACCATCTGCCTGGGGACAGTACTGCCCACAGTGGGCTGGGCGCTCCCAAAGCAATCATTAATAAAAAAAAAAATGCCCCACAGACATGCCCACAGTCAGGCTGATGGAGGCATTTTCTCAACTGATGTTCCTCTTTCCAGGTATCTCTAGCTCAGTGGTTCTCAACCTGTGGATTGAGACCCTTTTGGGGCTGAACAACCCTTTCACAGGGGTCACCTAAGACCATCGAAAAACACAGATCCTTACATCACGATTCATAACAATAGCAAAATTACAGTTATAAAGTAACAACAACAATAACGTTATGTTTGGGGTCACCACAACCTGAGGAACTGTATTAAAGGGTCATAGCATTAGGATGGTTGAGAACCACTGCTCTAACTTGTATCAAGTTGACAGAAAACTAACCAGAACAGCAGGGCAAGCCCTCATGTGCAAACATCAGGTTGGAGGCATGGCCCGACATCTCCCAGGTGGCCATCGGCTGCTAGGAACACATTCATGAAGACACCATGCACAAGGTCTTTCTGTTCCCCCTAGCTTTACGTTAGTGTTTACATCAGTGTTTCAGCCAAGGTTTCCAGACATGGGTTGTTATAATACTAGCAAAACAAAGAGAAGTGAGGAGTGCTTCAATGATTCCGAGGTGCAAACTGAGTGTGTCAAGTACAGGATGTGCAAACACAGCGACCATGGAGTTTACCACTTTATTAAAATTGTGATTGTTCACATAAAGACTCAGCCAGGTCACATATTAATAATTATCACTGACAGTCTTGACCATCATCTGAAGCCCACGAGTGAAGCAATATCACATCTCCCGGTCTCATTTATCTTACTGCTTATAGCCCCTCTGTGGTCAGCGTGCTGCGAGCTTCGCGGACATTTAATTATGAGCACATCATAAATGTAGCTGACAGGGCAGAGGCTGGGGGGGTGTGCCTGGCAAGGGGGTCGCAGTCCAGAGTACTCAGTTGATGTACCCCCAACGAGGACGTGAAAGACCACTTCTCCAGTTTTCCCTCTGCAACTCCCTGCTACCCACTGGTAGCCATCACGATTGAAGAACCGTCCTGAGGGCCGCTCCATATTCCTCTGATTCTGAGACTTGGCAGCCAGGTTCTTAAATTTAAGTCATGTCTATGTTCCAGCCTATACAGATCAGCTAAGAGTACCTTCACTTCATCACACTTGGAGCATCCCAAGTGTGGGGCGGGGGTTCCCCAATCTTATGCAAATGAAGGGGAGGAGCTTCCCCTCCAAAGTCCTGGAAGCCCATCACCCTTCCCACCTGGCCCAAATTACTCAGTTGTAGTGGGATAAAAGGACAGCCAGGATCAAGCAGAGTGGTACACAATTGTGATCACAGCATTTAAGAAGCACAGACCGGAGGATTTTGAGTTCAGGATCAGCCTGATTGCATCACATGTTAGAGACTAGCCTGGATTACATAGCAAGACCTGTCTCAAGCGTACAAAAAGAAGAGAAAAGGAAAATAAAGAAAAATGACTAGGGTCTGAAATGTAGCTCAGTAGTAGGGCACCTGCCGAAAATTCCCCAGTGAGGGGCTGGGGCCGGGGCTCAGTGACAGAGACTTTGCCTAGCTTATGCAAGGTCCTGAGTTCCATTCCAGCAATATGAAGAAGTTGGGAGGAGCTGTCCTTAACAGCATCCCGCCGTTCAGCTATATCCAAGTACACAGAAAATATCTTTCCAGGAAATCAGAAGAAGGTGACCTTGTATCCTGAGTGATGGAGCAGGAGGCTCTCCATGTACTCCTAATTAGCTGTGGCTTTGATACACTAGCCAAGGTGTTGGGCACTAATAAGGCCGCCAGCCTCTCAGAGTGGGCCTGAGGCTGCCAGATCTCCGAGTGTCGTGTTTCAAAGCAAATGTCCTCAGAGGGGCTGAGGTGCAGATTCCTCGGCACCCTGGCAGGCTCATGTGGGGAAGACAAAGCATATAATAAGGGATGCGCAATGAAGGAGCTTTGAAGAGAGAGCTGAAAAGTAGCTATCATGTTGGCAGATAAATTCTACACACAATTATTCATTCCTAGCCCCTTGACATGTAGATTAATGAGTTTGATAACCCAGGCTTCTAGGAAGTAGATTCCGCCCTTCGCAGGCTTTCTCCCCCTCTACCTACAAACAGCGAGCTGGTCTATGGAGAAAAAACAAATCGATACATTTGCAGTAGCCATCGCTGCTTGCTTGTGATTGGAGCCTTATGTCAAAACTATGATGTGTCTTCTATCCCTGGCCTGGAGGAAGCTATAGTCATCAGATGAACATGGGAGGGACGGTCAGCTTCGGACTTTGGACTCCACTGAGTTCTGGTTTGTTGCCTAGGCTGGGCATGGGGCTCATCTGCTTCACCCCAGGCTGGACTTCCCAGTGGTACTGGCCCTAGCTGGTGCTCAGTCACCCGCTCAAAAGAGAGGCGAAAGGAAAACGCAGTGCAAGGGTGTGGGCCCCATCCCCACTCTGGATGTCGCGGGAAGGATGGGTAAACAGCCATGAGCCTGAACCTGAACTGAGTTCAAATCCTCATAAAGAAAATGTATCCAAAGCAGACATGCGTCTGTGTCATCAGGTCCACACATCGTGGTCCATGTGCTGCCCAAACAGGATAGAATGAAGTAGTGGAGGTGCCACTGGACTCAGAGAGCACCTTCCCGGGGCTGGGGAGACGGCTCAGCAGAGAACGCACTTGACTTGCAATCACAGGGGCTGGAGCTGAAACCGCAGACCCCACCCAAGAGCCTGGAAGGCACAGCAGCTGCCTGCAGTCCAGTGCTAGGAAAGCAGAGATGGGGTCTGTAGGTCAAACTAGCTGAACCAGCCGGAACTGGAAACTCTGGGTGTCCTGAGAGACCCTCAGTAAATAAAGTGGAAAGCCATGAAGGAAGACACCAGACATCAGCTTTGCCCAACACACACACACAAACACACACACACACTTTTGAGTGTACATACATATACACACACCACACACTTACATACACACCTGCATGCACACACACAGATACACATATGTACCCATAGATGTGTAAATGCATACACACACACACTCACACACACACACACACACACACACACACACGAATATATTCCTTAAAGATAGACTTTAGAAAAAGTGGGCATGGAAGACAGTAGAATGGGGGACATTAAAACAGAAGGGAAACACTGGGGCAGAAGGGTTCAATGGGAAAGGGGGAGGGAAGATAGATGGGCAATGACAAGGGAAAATACGTACAAAAATTCCGTAAGAAAATCTCTCACCTTGTAGGCTAATTTTAAAAAGAAAGAAAGGAAAAACTATACTCCTGTGGGTGGGTGTGATGGCCCACACCTGTAATCCAAACACCCAGGAGGCTGAGGCAAGAGGATCAGGGGGTTCCAGGCTAACCTGGGCTATATAGTGAGAGTCTGTCAGAAGGAAGGGAGGGAGGGAGGGGATGAAAGGTGGAAAATAGGTAAAAAGAAGACAGCCTGTCTTTTGGTGCCCTCATTAGCTACGTTTCTAGGTCTCAGTTTTCTTCTCATGCCATCCTGCTGTTTACCCTCCAAAAGTAAAGCGAGGGTGGGCCGGCCAGATGGATCAGAGGGAAATCTGACTGCCTGGGTTCGAGCCCCAGAAGCCATATGGTAGAAGGAACAGCCAGCCTCCTGCAAGTTGTCCTCTGACCTCCACACAAGTGCATGGCGCACACACATGCACTCAAAACCGATAAATTAAAGTGTATTTTAAAAATGAAAAACTGAAAATCCTGCACATTTGCAGCCCACACTAACAGTGTGGGAAGAAAAGCACAGTAGGCATAGTCATCAGAGAGCGGCACTGTTTGAGAAATGTCCGGAAGTGTGTCCCTGGGGGTGGGCTCTGAGGTTCCCAAAGCCTAAGCCAGGCCCAGGCTTCTGCCTACTGCTCACGGATCACAACGTAGCTCTCAGCCACTTCTCCAGCACTGTATCTGCCTGCCGCCACCACGCTCCCCTCCATGATGATAACGGACTGACCCTCTGAAACTGTAAGCCAGCCCCAATTAAATGCTTTCCTTAGTAAGAGTTGCCGTGGTCCTGGTGTCTCTTCACGACTGTGGCACGGTCACTAGGACAGGTAACTATGTCCCCCTCACACATTCAACCTTCCCGCTCTTCAGCTTACACTGCAAGGCGTGGGCCTGAGGGCCTGTGAGGCGGAGGCAAGGTGTGGGTAGACGGAGGAGGAAGAAGGCCCCTCCCATGACACTCTGATAGGGGGCCTGGATGTCATTCTCTCTGCCTGTTTCCTTAGGTAAACAGACTTCAAAACCCTCGACAGAGTCCTACCTGGGTCCTGGGTAAGCAAGTCCAGTGTCTGAGATCCCTGTGGCTCCTGGGCCATCATCAACATGGGCATTCTACGGATACCTTGTATTATACCACAGGAATGGGGAGGCTGGGGAAATGGTTCAGCAGTTAAGAGCATGTGCTGCTCTTACAGAGAATCTGAGTTTGGTTCCCAGCACCCACGTTGGGCAGCTCACAAGGGATCCAATGTTCTGTTCTGGCCTCTGCGGGTACCTGCATTCACATATGCAGAGCCATACATAAACATACACAGACACATGAACAAAAATAAAAATAAATCTTTTTTTTAAAAGAGTAGGGAGTATATGAAACAGCAATCTACCCAGCTCATAAAAATCTGATTCTCCACATAAGACCAACTTAGTAAATGTTTGTGGAGGTTCAATTAAATGTCAGCCTGGCTTCCACCTTGATACTAAACTGACAGCTTTAAAACATGCAAAAACATATCTCTCCCTCACGGAGCCTTATAATGTCCCCAAAAGTCTTGGGGTGATGAGCACAGGTCATTCTATTTCACCACTAAAAGTCCAAGGTGCTCATTAAATTCAAATATCAGATAGACACGTGTTACACTTTACATATGAAATGTCCCTTGTGGGCTTAGTTGGTCCCTTCCTGATGGGGCTGTTTGGACACTGAACTCTGGGACTGGGGCCTAGTGAGTAGGAGTGACTCTAAGCAGCCACTGAAGACAAGCCTGAAGGGACATATCTGCCTCTGCTGCTGGCCTCAGCTCTCTGCATCCTGGTCCATCGAGATGTGAGAAGTCACGCCCCAAGGTCCCACTGCCATGCACTAGCCCACTCCAAATGTCACGCCTTCCCCCATGAAGAACTTTATCCCAAAACTGTGCCAAAATATACCACTCCTCCCCTAAGCTGCCTCCACCAGGTGTTTTGTGACTGTGACAAGAAAAGTAGCTAATGCAACAATGAATAGCTCTTGGTATAAATATGTCACAAATGTGCATAGGACATATTGATACTAAAAAGATAATTTGCTATACGAAGTAACAAGGTAATATACTAAGAATATTTTAGCATTAGTATGCCCCATGCATGTTTGAGACATTTATACTAAAAATTCTATTCGTCATCTGAAATTCCAATTTAAGGAGCCACCTAGTATTTCATCCTACAGCCGTGTGCAGGGTGTCCTTGTGAAACTGCTCAAGGAAAACTCAAAAGATGACCAGGGAGATGTGAACAAAAACAGCTCCGTAATGCAAGACCACCACATGAATCGTCTACCCCTGCATCTGACCTCTCCCCCAAACACCCTACTCCCCACCCCAAGTGCAAAACTATCAGCTTTAGAGCAAAACAAAGACCCCTGCTCCCGAGTAGATAGGAGCCCCATTGCTGGGTTCTGGAGCTCTATGTAAGAGCTTAACCTTGAGAAAGTCATCTCAGGCTAGAGGTGTGATCAGGAGGGCCATCAAGGACAACAGGAGTCCAGAGCCTTCGAGGCGTGATGGTGCACACTTGTAACCCAGCATTCAGGGGATTGAGACAAGATTATTCTAAGTTCAAAGCTAGCCTGGGCTACACAAGACCCTCATAAAAAAAAAAGAGTCCAGAGCCTAGAGAACTCTTGACAAGTATCTTCATGATCCCAGAATGCACTTGGTGCACGAATATGGAAGGAGGTAATTCTCTGCTGTTTGTGGCGGGAGGGGGGGGGTGTTTTGTTTGTTTATTGTTTTGTTTTTCATTTGTTTGCTTTTCCCAAAAGTCATGGTCAGACTGTTTCACCTTCTCTTCTAGATCCCGGCCTTGGTGACTCCTACAGAACCTAAGCAGAGACATTCAGACAAGCCTGACCTGGTGTCTTCACTCTTCCTAGACAAAGCTGCTATTGCCTAGCTTCTGCTGGGTTCCAGGTGCTGGGCTGCCCAAGAACCTGAGTTGGGGGATGTGTCCTCAGGCGTGACTCAGTCAGGACAGACAGTCCGTGCACCTGCCAGGCACCAGCAAGAACTCAGGCCTGTCTCCATGGCTGCTGCCACACATTTGGTCTCAACAATCCCACTTACCACTCACCCAATAGACATATCTCCAGTTTCTACCCTGCCCTGTCATGTGAGTGAAAGGGAAGCAAACATCTCCAGGCTCCAAACATCTGCCAGCATCTTTGCCAGTGACATTCTCACTCCCATCTGCCCTAAATATCAGCCCCTCAGGGCCGCAGCTTCAGAGAAGATTCCAGAAGACATGCTCTGCATACCATCAGGCTGCTCAATGGATCTTACTAACATACACCTGTGCAAATCTGGTTCCCCAGAGCGAGCAAGACCCCAGCCACGTTCCATATACACTATCCCACCCTGAACTTTAGATGGGAAGGCTCTCTTCCCCTTCAGAATATCTCTTCAAGCTGATAGGTCCCCAATGCTGGGGCCAAGTAGCAAAGTGGCCTATACTACACAAGACACAGAAGCAAATGATCCGACCAGCCAACACCCCAAACAAAAGGCAAATCCCTCATTCGTGATTAGTCAATAGACACCTTCCCAAAGCACAGGGGTTGATTTGAACAATGACCATGAAATCAGGGAAGGTTAGCCAATAGTCTACAGTGCCCTAGCACAATTAAAAGTGGGGAGACAAATGGGGGCTTCACAGTCAAGTAACCGCTAGGCTGGAACAGTAGGCAGGCCGGGCTGGTAAAAGGGACGGGACATAGGGGCAACTTATAGGACGTTCCTGTTGTCTCCAAGGTGCTCCACTGAGCCCTAGGGCACCCTAGAAACCAGAGCCTGGCCCCTTGCAGGCCTCCCTGCAGCCCACTGTCTCGTTTGAGTCACACAGTTATTGACATGCTTGAAACAACTGTCAATATTTTAAAATCAGTTTCCACAAGAAAATCCAGGAAAAAAAATGTTTTTCTTGAAAACTCAGAAGGTCTGTCAACACTAAGCCCAGGCTCAACTGCAGGGTGCCAGGGAGAGCTCCCCACCCACTGCTGCCACCACCACCTCACCCCACCCCTCTGAAATACGATGCAGACTAACTAGCCAGATCTACAGTCTCCACCCCTCCCTGTCCTCTAACTCCTGCTCTGTGGGTACCCTGAGGAAACATCCTGTTGTTCTCTAAAGACCACAAGAAACTCACAACTTCCTAGATGCCTTTGCTAGCCTCCCCGCAACCCCAAACCTATCAGAAGAATAATTAATTTCTAGAACAAGCTACTCCTGTGCCCATGAGTCAGCTCTGCATTCCTCCCCCAGAGGCGTGCCCTATGTCCAGTGACAACAGTAGCATGAACTCATAAAACAGATGGCTCCAAAGGTTCATGAAGCAGCCAGGAAATTAGCAGAATTTCAGATAACTCTGGCCAAGCCAAATCCACGATCCAAGGTCAAAGGCAAGAATCATGTGCCCATTTCACAGACTGATCATGGCACAGCGGGGTCACCATGCTGCTTTTCCCCACACCTTGCCGTATGGATGCCCATGAGCAGGTTGAAGGGGAGAGCTGTGCCACCACGGATATGGTAAGTGCAGAAGCGGGTAGGGGAATCCTGATTGGCTGGTTCTGGGAACTGGCATTCTGGGCAGAGCTTTAAAAAGGATAATGTATCTTTAAGGCCAGGTGCCCTTCAGGGAGCATAGTGAATAAATGTCTTCTGAAAAGCCTGTAAATATTCCATCGCCTCTCTGTCATTACTACTATGAAATGATAATGAAGCATGAAAGAAATATAATTCCATATTCAGATGACAGCATTAGCCTCCATAAGCAAACTGAAATATTTATTAGTAAAATGTTCGGTATCTACGCCTGTAATCTAAAAAAAAAAAAAGGACAAAAATGTTTTATAATAAAAAAGAGATTGAATGCGGAGGTAAAATGTGGTTGGCTGATTTTATTGCTTATTATTAAATCCTGGCAAAACAATTATTTTTTTCTTTTCATTAGTAAGACACCCAAATTAAAACTATGCCCTCCGGCTGCAGGTTTACAGTAGTGATTAAAAACAAGGGCTCGTGATACATGGGGCTTTTGACAATGGCGTAATCAAATTCATTTGTATTGTTCAATCTTTCCCTGACAAATATTTTTACAGTAAAATATACCAAACAAAGAATCGCAGGCAACAACTATCAATACAGAGGAATTAGGAAACCTTGTCATTATTTAAAAAGCGAACGGATACGACGTTGCCATAATCTTGAATACAAACGGTAGTGTGTAGTTAATTAGGGTAATTATTGCCTAAATTGTGCTTAATTGTCTTATACTGAATAGGACGCACGAAAGAAGATTTTTGAGCTTCTTACAATGCCTGAGTGCCACCAAACTCCTGAGTTATAATTTAATAAGTTTCGATGGTATTTCCTATAAGTCAGAAAATATACCTGAATACAAGCTAAGAGGCAAACAGGAGCCATGCGTCCTGACCTCTCTTTCACCTTATCGAAAAAGAGGCGTGAGAGAGTCATTTAGTACTGCGGCGTCACTTGAGCGTTCTTGTACTCGGAGCACATTCCTTAAGGAAAGGGGGAAGAGAGAGCAGAAGAAAAAAAAAACACCGAGTCTTTGAAGTGAATGAAAAATTAGAAATTCAAGTGACCACGATCAATTCTGAAACACTGCACAAAATTAATTACAGTTTTGCATCAGAAGCAGGGATGTAGATTTCAGACAGGCGATGTCATTTATCTCAACCTGCACAATACACAAGGCGATTAAAAAGCCAACTGTGTCCCCACCTCCCGAGTCGAAGGCCTCTCTGAGGCTGTGAAGTACAAATGATTAACTCCGAATTATGCAAGGGACTGTGCACGTGCTTCAGCTCGAATGGAGTGTGTGGCAAGTCCCGCGAGCTGGAGAGGGACAGATCTGAGGCGCTTTATCAAAATCCAGCCTGGCCACCACCCCACCCCCGACAGAATCGAGATAAATTACAGGGAGAGCTGGCCAGCACTGCAGAGGCTTGCTCTGCAAACTCCAGCTCTCCCTCGATTCTGTCTTTAATTGCTTGTCTTGAATTTGCATGTTTGGAAGAGCAGGTTCAAGGATTGACTCCTTCTACAGACAACTCTGACCAGCTTCCCAGTTCATGTGGAACTGCAGGAACCTGTCATAGGAGGTGAAATATTTGGCTTTGTGAGCCCTGATAGGGCGACACGTATCAGCTGGGGACGCAACCTCCCTCTCCGGCCCTAGGGGTTAGCCTAAGAAGCCTTCAGCATTCAGGAGGATTGGAGATGTCCCCGGGTTTGGGTCAAAAGAAGCCCAAGGATCAGAAACCCACAAAGAAACCCATTTGTATCCCCCTTTATCTGCTTCCCCTGCTCTGATACCTCCCCCCTTTAAAAAAAAAAAAAAACAGGCAGGATTCACATGTGTTCAAAATACATCTTAACTCTGTTGTCAAAATGAACTCAGTATTAGAAAGGCTGACAGATTTTCCCCACTCTGAGAAAGCACACATGGCATGTCACCACACGCGCGCGCACACACACACACACACACACACACACACGGGCAGAGTGTCTGCTTCCTTAAACCCTGTATTCACAGCTGATTTATTAACACAAAAGATGCCAAGTGGAAAACTGTCGCCTTAAGATTTGTAAACACAGACCTTACAAACCCTGAGGTCGCCAACTCCCTCAGGGTTTCCCTGTAAAACCTGGGCTGCCTCCCCAGCCCACAGCAGTCTTCACCATCTACTCTCCACCTGCCAATTGCAGACTTCTTCAACACAGATGGAAACAGTCCCCTGCAACTGCTGACCCTGCCTTCCAGCCCAAGGCTTGGCCGGAGCAAATCGGATTCACCAATGGTCCGGGATATCACATGTAGGGATGGAGACTGGATGTGAGAAAGTTCCACGCCTGCATCACTGTTTCCAGAATACAGATCTTCCACAACAGGGGAAAAACCAAATAGCAACTGGCCCAAATCAGGGGTACAAGGGAGTGGTGAGGACTGTGTCTCACATTAGCTGTGCGATCCCCTGAGGCAGACTGCTACACCCACGTTCAAATGGCCATTGCGGTGAATAAAAGCCCACACACGGAACCAGACACTGAATTTTTAGTGCAAATTGGAAACCTGGATTCTTGCAAAAAATCGCTGCACTTTTTAATGTTGAATAGGACTTTAAGAACACATCAAAGAACACTCTACTGGCCAAATATAAACTCTTTTTTTGTTGTTGTTTCACACACATTTTTTTTCCTCTGGTGATGGGGATGGACTACTGGATCCTGGACATTCTAGACAAGTGTTCTGCCACTGAGCCATGCCCCCAGCCCCTCACTGGAGAATTCTAGTCAGGTGCTCTACCACTGTATCACACAGTAGCTCCTCACTGGTGGGTTCTAAACAGGTGCTCTACCACTGAGCCACACCCCAGCCCCTCACTGGGGGATTCTAGGCAGGTGCTCTACTACTGAGCCACACCCCCAGCCCCTCACTGGAAGATTCTAGGCAGGGGTTCAACCACTGAGCCATGCCCCCAGCATTAGGCATTTTTATTATTATGTATTAATTGTGCAAAATAATGAAGTTCACTATGAAATTTTCTATTATAAACAGTTTTGATGACCAACTGGAGTCCAGGATGTCCCTAATTACTGCCTCAATTCTGTGCTTTTGCTGAAGAGAGATGTTTTCACTGTTGAATTCATAAAGGAGATTTCTCTAGACAGCTTTCTCCTGTTGTAGTGGTCTATGGCAGTCAGGACGACTCTAGATCACAGCCCTTGACTCCTCTTCCCTTGCACAGCTGCTCCCCAACAACCTTGCCTCACACTGTCCGGTGGGGTCCTAACCTGAGAGGTTTGCCTGGCGTGGTTTGGTGAGACAGTGTCTCATTCTGTAACCCAGGCTAGCCTCAAACTCACAGTCCTCCTGCCTCAGCCTGCCCAGTGTTTCTGTCATCACACTGGACGCCTAATCTGAGAGATCATGTAGTTTCAGGCCAGCTCACTACATGTTGCTTTCAATTTCTAGGGCAGCCTGGACCCATGTGTTTTTGCTTACTAATCCTTGGATTTGTGGGTAGGGAGTAAGTTACATAAATACCTAAAAGCTGTTCATCTAAAACGGACATACCAATGTGCTAATCCCACCACCTACTCCTTGCCACAGCCCCTGGCTCACTGAGCCTGGGCCCAGCCCCGCGTTAGACTGACTCCCTTCTCCCACAGCTGCAAGCAGCCCACAAACACTTAACCAGTAGAGAAGGCAAGATGTGCTTGCTTCTGCAGCCAGTGTGCTCTCAGCTTCATGCCAATGGGTGTGGTGGCGCACACCTTTAATCTCAACACATGGGAAGCAGAGGCAGGAGGATCTCTGTGAACTTGAGGCCAGCCTGGTCCACAAAGTGAGTTCTAGGTCAGCCTGGGCTACATAGAAAGACACTGTTCTCAAAAAGAAGAAGATTACGGCAGGCCAGTGTCCTTAAGAATGAGAAGAGGAGTCAGACAGTGGTGGTGCATGCCTTTAATCCCCGCACTCGGGAGGCAGAGGCAGGCAGACCTCTGTGAGTTCAAGGCCAGCCTGGTCTACAGAGCGAGTCCCAGAACAGATTCCAAAGCTACAAAGAGAAACCCTGTCTCAAAAAAAAAAAAAAAAAGACTGAGAAGGGGCAGCAGATGCCATGCTGGGTACCCAAACAAACAGCTTCTCAAACCAGTCCGGACTCCATTGCTGCGCATGAAAATAGT
>CABHPQ010169943.1:0-17305 GCA_902168405.1 Peromyscus aztecus
GAGAGAGAGAGAGAGAATTTTTTTAAGTGACACAGCATTATGAGATAAGGAACCTCCAAAGATGCCACTTTGAAGAAAAACTTCATTTTCTGTTGGCCATCTACAGTTGGGCATGTCGTCTACCCTTAAGAGTAGTTTGGCTGGGCAGTGGTGGCACACACCTTTAATTTCAGCACTCAGGAGGCAGAGGCGGACAGAGTGAGTTCCAGGCCAGACTGGTCTACAAAGCAAGTTCCAGGACGGCCAGGCCATTGCACAGAGAAACCCTGTCTTGAAAAAAAAAAAAGTTGTTTGTTTCTCCAGTAAAATTCCCTAGGAGAAAACTAAATTTCCATTTGCAAGTGGTTATCAATTAGAGATAGCTTCTGAGTTAGGGATGGGGGCATGTGCCCACTTCTTTCAGCTCTAGGACCCCATCTGGTGCAGACCCCTGCTGGTCCTGTGCATTGTGCCTCGGTCTCTGTGAGTTCACATTGGCTTCGATCCTGCTGATTTAGAGAACCTTGTCTCCTTGGTGTCCTCCATCCCCTCTGGATCTTATACTCTTTCTGGCTTCTTCCTAAGCCCCGAGGGGAGGAATTTGATGGAGACATCCCATTTAGGGCTGAGTGTTCTGAGGTCTCTCACTCTCTGCATATTGTCTGGCTACAGGTTTCTATATTTGTCCCATCTGCTGCAGAAAGAAGCTTCCCTGATGATGACTGAGCAAAGCACTGATCTATGAGTATATCAAAATGTCATTGGGAGTCATTTTATTGTGGTTTTTTAGTTTTGAGGAGTAGTATTTGATTTCCCCCCTAAGGTTCTGGGCTCTCTAGTCTCAGGTTCTTGGTCAACCAAGCAGTGTCAGGTATGGGTTCCATCTTGTGAAGTAGGCTTTAAGTCAAATCAGAATATTAGTTGGCTACTCCCACAGCTTTGTGCCACCATGGCACTAGTATATCTTGCAAGCAGGACACCATATTAGATCAAAGGGTTTGTAGCTAGGTTGGTGTTTACCTTTCTCCTTTGGTAGCATACAGAGGACCTTCCTATACCAAAGATGCTATCACACAGGGGCAAAGGTTCTGCATAGGCCACCAGCTCAACTTCTCTACATTCAGTGAGTTGTACAGGTGTTGTCTTCAGTAATACGGCCTTGTGTCAGTTTGTGGAGAGCAACCTATAGTCTTTGCAACAGCCCGAGTAGTTTGTAGGTCCCCATGGGACACATTTAGCCAACAACTCAATTAAATGTAACCGATTTCCAGTACTGGAAGACAAGAGATGTATAGATGGGGCTCTGTCACCCCCATTTTTTGATAATTTTATTTAGATCGCCTTCATATATTTATATATTTTAGGAAGCTTCTACTGGATTAGGTTTCCATACTACTCCTCAATTTGGACCTGAAGTTTAGCTGTCACTCCCTGTGTTTTCTCCCTCATCACCCTCTTCCCTTCCCCTCCCCACTTGATCAGCCCATTCCAGTCACCAACCCCCAATCTATCCATAGCTATCTATTCTGTGTCCCTTTCCTTGGGAGATCTGCGCCCCCCTGTCCCATACTCTATACATAATCTTGTGAGTCTATACACTATATCTTCGTTATCATTGACTCTTCAGGTAATACCTACAAATAAGCAAATATAATATCATATTTGTCATTCTGGGTCTGGGTTACCTCACTCAGAATGTTTTTTTTTTCTAGTTCTATCCATTTACCTGTAAATTTCATGGTTTCATTTTATAGCAGCCGTCTGATACTCCATTGTATAAATGCACCACATTTTCTTTATCCATTAATCTGTTGAGTGAAATCTAGGTTGTTTCCAGTTTCTGGCTGCTGTAAATACTTCAGCCATGAACACAGTGGAGTAGGTATCTCTGTTGTAGAAGATAATCCTTTGGGTATATGCCCAAGAATGGTATAGCTGGACATTTAGGTAGATAGATTTCCATTTTTCTAAGGAACTGCCATACTGATTTTCATAATCAAATCACAGTCTGTCATTTGTATATAGAAAGGCTATAATTTTTGTGAGTTAATTTTGTATCCACTTACTTATTCATGCATTCTGTTCCTCTAGAGAACCCTGACTAATATAATAGGCATCCCCTTCTTTAGGTTAAGGAAATTTTCTTCTATGATTTTGTTGAAAATATTTTTTAGCCTTTTTTCTTTTGGTTTCTTCTCTGTCCCTATTCTTATTATTCTCACATTTGGTCTTTCCATAGTGTTCCAGATTTCCTGGAGTTTTTATGTAGTGGTATTTGTTCCACCCATGACCTTGGACTATAGGGCATGAAAGAGGCGGTGCTTCCTGTCGTTGTATGTGACCTCTCATAAGGAAAGAGAGAAGGGTCACATGCCCCTTCTCCCTGCTCCTGCCTAGGAGGTGGATTCTCTCCCGGTCAAATCAGAGGATGACTTCAGCTGTCTATTTCCTCGATTTGTATCTTAATAAATTCTGTTACCCATTTAATAGACTCACATGAATTGATGGTAATAATTTTGTGCCAAGATTATTTTAGGTTTGACATTGTCTTTGATGGAGTATCCATTTCTTCTATTGTGTCTTCAATGCCTGAGATTGTTTTCTCCATCTCTTATACTCTATTGGTTAGTCTTGCCTCTGAGGTTCTTATCTGAGTTCCTAAAATTTAATTTCCAGATTCCCCTCAGTTTCAGCTTTCCTTATTGATTCTATTTCCACTTCCAGGTCTTGAAATAATTTATTCATTTCCTCCCACAGTGTTTTAACAGATTTCTTAAAGGGTTTATTCATTTCCTTCTCTAATATTTTCTCCATTGTACATTCATAAAGGCCATTTTAAGGTCTTTGGCTTGTGTTTCAGCTATGTTGAACACTCAAGGCCTACTGTGGTAGGATTGCTGGGCTCTAGAGTAGAGATATTGTCCTGGCTGTTATTGATGGTGTTTTTATGCTGGTGTCTAGGCATCTGGGATTTGGGATGATCATAATTCTAGGTGCAAGTATCTGGTCTCTTCTTTGTTGGGTGGTTGTCTTGATCCTTTGTTTCTATTGCCCTCTCTGGTTCTTACAAGGATGTGGTGGCTGTGTGTTGCCTGGTAGGGAACACTTTTCAGATTCTGGTAGACGTGGCCACTGCGGGTTGATGGTAAAATGTGTTTCTAGGTATTGGAAGCTGACATTTAGAACTGGGGATGGGCTGGGGTGTGGTGTGCTGAGGAGGGTCTATATGAGGGAGGAAAGAGGGTGTTCCACCAAGATCTGCTTAGTCCCTTGGGGATGTGGGGAGAGATTGAGGAGAGGTCACAATAGGTAATCTGCTGCAGGGATGGGAATGAGTCTTGGGGATCTTATTTGGAGGAGGGAAAGTGAAAGGCTGAAATTTGTTTAGCTGCTTTGTTGGCCTTCTTGCTTGGCTGGCAGGTTCCTAGGAATGTCTGCTGGGGTTAGGAGCTGGGGTACCAAGACTGAGTGTGTGGGGTGGAGTAAGCCTGGAGGGGGAGGATTTGTATGATCCACTGGAGATGAGGGCAGGGAAGGAGGGGAGCCCCAGCAGGTGGTCTGCTGCAGAGCTGAGGGTGAGACTGAGGGATTGGATTTGGAGGAGAGAAGGGAGAGGTGAGGATCTGCAGTTAGCCTCTCTGCTTCCATCATTTACTATTTTCACAACGTTTTATCTCTTCTTTCCCAATATATATTTTCTCTAAAGGTAAAAATGACCTTCCTAGAAGTGGAGCTCACATATAGCCCCATGCTTCTGCATGGAGGGGTATCTAAAAAGCCACTAGGTGTGGCTAGAGTTTTCCTGCTTGGCCCACAGTCAGGATAAATCTCTTTCACCTGCCAGTCCCACAGCTGCTCAGACCCAAGCAAGTAAACACAGAGACTTATATTGCTTACAAACTGTATGGCCGTGGCAGGCTTCTTGCTAACTGTCCTTATAGCTTAAATTAATCCATTTCCATAAATGTATACCTTGCCACATGGCTCGTGGCTTACCGGCATCTTTACATGCTGCTTGTCCTGGCGGCTGGCTGGCAGTCCGTGACTCCCTCTGCCTTCCTGTTCTTTTAATTCTCTCTGTTAGCCCCGCCTATACTTCCTGCCTAGCCACAGGCCAATCAGTATTTTATTAGCAACACATTTGCCATATAGAACATCCCACAGCAACTAGGTTTTCCATGCAAACTGTACTACCTTTCCTATTGTAGAGTCACTTTTCTCCTGCATACTGCTATCCCTTCTCTGCAAAGACTAGTAATGGAATCCTGTGGGTTGATTCCATCCTTGGGCAATCCCAGTTGTATATGGATATACGTATGGGTTCTCATGTCATTCCAATGAGCTTGGTTCATCTTTACTTTAGAGTTCTCCAAGAACAACAACAAAAAAAAGATGATTTTTTGTTTCAATAATAATTTGCCAGAAAAATCACATGCAATGTGTTTTGCAACATGAGCTGCCATGATACAGATTCGAAGATGTTTCTTTCTTATGTTTAAGGATCTGAAATACCTTGGCTTCTCCACAAGGGCTGAAATAAGAAAGGCCATTTTCTTTTTTTAAAAATTAACTCTTTGAAATTTTTTTCATACACACTATGTATCTTGAACATATCTACCCTTTTCTTCCCATCCAATTCCCCCAAGATCCTCCATCACATCTACCTTTCAATTTCATGTTCTCCCTTATAATTATTTATTTATTTATTCTAACCCATTGAGTTCAGTTAATGTTGCTTCTATGCACATTTGTGTGGGGTCACCCTCTTGATCATGAGGAATCTGCAAGGGAATCTGCAATGACTCTCTGTCAGCCGCCATCAATTGCCAATAGCTCCTTAGCTGGGATTGGTGCCTTGGGAGCCTCTTCCCACTACATATTGGAATTTTTTATTTCTTTTATTAGCATGTATTAGTTGTATTAGTTGCATATATTAATGTGGTTCTAGGTGGTATTTCCATACAAGCACGTAGCATGCATGGATTAAGTCCAGCTTGCTTTCTCCCACCTGAGTAGTTTTCAAATGGGTAATGTTCTTTCATTCAGTAATTCCTTTTTTAAAGATAAGTCATGCATCACAAAAAGAACTTTGTTTTCACTATAAACATTTCTTATTGTTTGTTTTTGTTTTTTATTTTTTTATTTATTGTGTCTTTCACATCATGCATCTCAATCTCATTCATTTCCTGTCCCTTTGTATCTGCCCTCTGCCCTTTCAACCACTCCTGAAAAATAAAATTTAAGAGAAAAAAAAAGAAAAAAGAAAGAAAGAAAAAGATATAGGGAAAAATCTCGTCATGGAAGCTGCAGTGTGACACAGTGAGTCACACAGTAAACCCTTTTATCCATGTATATTTACATGCAAGTGTTCATTGCAGAGAGTCATTGGTCTGGCTCAAGGCCTCTGGTTTCTGCTACACTGTCATGCTGGCTCCTCCCTGGAACTCCTCTTGGATATCCTGTTGTTGCCCTGTGTCATGGAAACCCTACAGCTTTAGATCTGCAGGACCAACCCTTGCACAAGCTCTAGCAGATCATAGATGGGATGAGTGTTGGGGTGGGCCAACTCATAACCCTGGTACTGGGCCTGGGTAGTGGCGGAGTTAGTCAGCCCACCAACTCTCTCCTGTCTTCATCACCAGCGTAAACTCTCCAGCACTGTCCTGGCAAGTTCACCCCTTACAGCAACGATCAAGAGTTGGGGTCAGTTCTCCTGCTTTCACATCCTCAGGGTGAGCGCTCTAATACTTACACCTTCAGGGCCAGCTCTACTGTGTTGCCCAGGAGAGGGGTCGCTTTCCCAAGCGCTGCAGCCGATAATGGGGAGTATCAGTTCCCTTGCCCATCACAGGTGCAGGGGCGGGGAGAGGGGATAGGTATCTTTCCCTTGCCTCCCTCTACTATGCCTGTACCAGCTATGCTTCTCTCGTGCCCTCAGGGCTGACTCACCTGTGCCCTGTCTACAGGGTCAACTCTACTGTGCCGACTAGGCCAGGCTCAGGGCCCGTTCTTCTGAGTGCTGCAGCAGGTGAGGGGTTGAGTTAGGTCCCCCCCCCCATCTGCTGCAGGTGGCAAGGGGTGTGGGGAGGAGGGCTGCTTTCTCTCACCCATGCCACCACATCGCAAATGAGAGGGTCTTTCATTCTCATGTCCTCAGGGCCAGCTTGCCCATACCCCTGCGATCAGGGTCAGCTCTATTGTGCTGCCCAGGTGAGGTGTAGGACCCTCTCTCCTGAGTGCTTCAGCCGGTGAGGGGCAGGACCAGTTCTCCCTAGTGTTGCAGCCAGTGAAGGGCAGGGCCATCTCTGTACAGCCCAATCCTCTCTGCCTTTGGTGGAGCCTCAGACATCAATACAGACCCTGGCTACACCAGGGTCATGAACATAGACACAGGCCCAGCAGCAGCCCAGGCCCAGACATCATCATGGCCCTGGGTGGCAATGAATCCACCCACCTCAGCCCACTCCTCGCTGCTTCCACCTCTTCATATATACCTCTGTCCACAGGAAATAAACCTATCTCTCTCTCTCTCTCTCTCTCTCTCTCTCTCTCTCTCTCTCTCTCTCCCATACCACACCATACATTCGCTCACCATAGTAGTGCCCCATCTGCTAGACCTCACAAGGCACAGGGTAGGCCCATGTTTTCTCCTGGAAGCCTGGGATAGTCCACTCCAGGCTTGTGCATGGGTCTCTTTGCTCCACTCAGTCTGTCGTGGCACTGGGCAGGAACATGCTTCCCACATGTTGGAATTTTTTAACCAGATCAATACTATACAGTTCTTGCATAGGTAGCCACAGCTGCGGTGACTTCATGTATGCGAGGGAGACATCACATCCGGAGGACAGCATTTCCCAGCACTCCTCCCGCATCCTCTGGCTCTTTACATCCTTTCTTGCTCCTTCTTCCACAATCTTCCCTGAGCCTTGAGTGGTGGAGTATTGATGTAGATGATGCATTTAAGACTCAACACCGAGAGTCATTTATCCTCAGCACATTGACCAGTAATCTTTCTCTGTAGCAAACAGCGCCCACTATAATAAGAAACTTTTCTCACCAAGGTCAGGAATGCACAAATACATCGACATAAACATAAATATTTAGGAGGCATCTTGACAACAGAACCATTTAGTAAAACAGCATCCATAAGTTCTCCCCTAGAGCCTATGACTAGCCATGGATTTGGACCATATTTTCAGTATGAGGCATAAATCCCTTCCTGTGGGACAGTTCTGCAATTCAACCAAAAGGGCAGTTAGTAACCCCTTTGCCTCTATTGCATTAGTGAATACATCTTGCCTGGCAGGGCAGCATGGTCACATGCAGGGGTCTAGCACTGGATAAGACCATTGATGTCTTTTCTCCCCCAGGAGCCTCGGTAGCATCTTCCAGCAGAGACAGTCTCTCAGTCCATTCACTATTCATTTCTCTGTGTCCTGCAACTGAAGTGTGTAATATCTTTGGAAATAGAGTCCTCCCATCTACTTATGATGGGCAACCAACACGGACCGTGATAACCTGGACTGGTTAAAGTGCCCCTGGGACCCTTGACCGACAGCTTGCAGGGGAAAACTGTGGTAAGGGCGTATCCTAACCTCCCTTCTTAGTCTTAGTGTGGAATTTGGTTTTGCTCTTTCCTCATGCTGCAGGTACCCATTTTCTTTCCTTTTCATCTCTTCTCCCTCTCTCCTTCCTTTCCTGCCAGCCTCTCTTCCTTGTTTTGTTTTGTTCTCTCTCTCTCTCTCTCTCTCTCTCTCTTTCCTTTTTTTTTTTTTTTTAACCAACCTCCCTGGTGGTGTCAGCTGTCAAGGATGCTGCAGGCTTTTTAATTAAATCAACTGCAAGAAAGAAAGGCTATTAGAGACAAAGTCTTAACCCAGGTTGCTGGTAACTTGAAGGTGTTTGAGAAATATTTGCTGAACCATGGATTCAACCATCATCATCACCATAGTAGGCCCAAATCTGTTTGTTTTTTGTTTTTTTTTCCTTTTCAAGGAAAACTAGTATCTTTGTAATTGGACAGAACTAAGATGTTTAATGCACTGATCCTGGAGATGAAACACTCCTCCCACAGGTAGGAAGCAATAGACTTGTTCTGAAGAACAAAAGAAATAAAATTACTCTTGGGAGTTGTGCTACGTGTAAGTTCATCAGTTAGAAAAGAAGGGTTTCTAGTGAACCCAAATCCCTAAAACTTCACTCCTAGGAACCTGTGCAGAAGGTACTAGAACACCCAATGCAGTATGACTTTAATATGAGAACCTCATTTTGACAACTTGCTTTAAAAATCCAGTGCTTCTACAAATTTTCCTTCTAATAAGGAAAGAAGGATGCAACAGATGGAGAAAAAAAACTAAGAGCAAAAGAATAAAGGTTCAAATGCGGGAAGAGGAGGGAAGGAGGAAGAAGGGAGGAGGGAGAGAGAAAGGAAGAAGGAACGGAGGGAGGGAGGGAAGGAAGGAGCCAGGGAGGGAGCCAAGGAGGGAAGGAATAAATCCTTTCTGGAAATTGAAAGTTGCAGGAGTGCAGCAGCAGCTTTAACTTGTGTTCCCGTGGCTCCCCCTGCTGGCCGAAACTTTACAAACCCCTGTCACAGGCATTTCCAAGTGTAGCTGCTTTTACCAGTACAGATGCAGGCTGAGGGGCCGGCCTGAAGATGTATTCCTCCAAACAAACTCATCTCACTCTGATTCCGATCACTGAAGAAGGAGATGAGCGACCAAGGTTGAGATGTGGAAATCTGTAAATTTCTGTTGGTTTTTGTTTGTAATAGCTACATTAAAGCACTTCATTGTGTTGACACGTGGTCATTGATTTAATAAGACAACACACACCAGAGATCATATGGAAATATATGAATGATTTCTTTGGGATCTATTACCAGTAACAACAAACATTTATAGCAGCATAATACCTTTATAGAATGTAGGTCTTATGAAGGCATTTTTATTAGTCTTTTCCATCCCCTCAGGTAGATATCAAAATCAAGACAAAAATCAACATTGTTCTAGTTTAAATATTAAATACTTTCTCAAGATAAGGTATCACTTTGACATTGGGCTGAAGAATTTGTGATTCAAGAACCAATATGCCAAGTATTGGGTAGGATGGGGCAGAAGGATCATGATGTTGAAGTCAGGAGAGGGAGTGGGGAGGAAGGGAGGGAAGGAAAAGAGAGAACAGGGAAATGAGAGGAAGGAAGAGACAGAGAGGAGAGGAGAGGGGAGGGGAGGAAAGAGGAGGGGAGGGGAGGAGAGGAATTCTCTTCACACAAGAGAATGCCTGAAATGTCTTCCTCCCATTTCTGCTCTGAGAAGTAGAATGATGCGGTAGGACTCACTCACATGTGACATCTCTTCCCTGATTTCAGACCCTAACATAACTATTATAACACACTTCACTTGTACCTCTTTCTGATCTTCTTACTTTACATTTGACAATTACTGAGTTCATGTCTAGACTACAGAGGACATGAGCCATGCATGTCCTCTGTATGGACTTACTTGTCAACTCATTTTTTTTCTCATTTTTACTGGAACAAGTACATGTTACAAATTAATATTCTAAGAAAAAGTATGCAATACCAAGAATAAGCAAACAGTGGCCATAGTAAAACCCAAATAACTGTTTGGGGGTGAACAAATTCTATTGAATACTTGTTCATACATGAATAAATAAACCAACAGAGAAAGGGATTTTGAAAAGTTCAAGCGCAAAGCAATTAAAGATTCCTAGATGTTCCTAGAAGTGAGCATCAATCTATGCAACATAAGCAATGCTCTGTGAATACAGTGGAATCTAGGACTGAAAGAGGATAGTGTGCATATGGTGATATTTTCTTTTGTACCAAAATGTTATTTGTATGTTAATAAATAAAGTTGCCTGGGGGTCAGAGCTATTAGCAAGCCATAGGAAAGCAGGGCAGTGGTGGTGTACGCTTGTGATCACAGCACTTGGTAGACAGAGCTAGGTAAGTCTCTGTGTGTTCAGGGATACAGCCAGCATTGGATACACATGCCTTTAATCTCAATACCAACCATAGAACACCTGGAGGTCTATACAGACAGGCCGTGATGAGGCAGTCCTGTGGTTGGGTTTATAACCAATGAGAAGGCAGAACAGAGACTATAAAAAGACTCTAACACAGGAAGTACGGGCTCCTTCGGAGAGGTAGGACCACTGCAGGAGGAAGGGTAAGGTTTTGGCTCTTAGCTCTGACCTCTTGGCTTTCTTCTTTGCATTGGTTCTGTGTTTCTTATTTATAAGACGGTTGGTTACATCTACATGTGCATGGTACCAGAAGTAGGTTGGGGCTTCATCATAAAGTATAGCTTCTTAGGTAGGAAGCAAAGGATCTGGGACAGCCTGCTTGCTCCATCACTCAAGCGCTGTGTGGTGTGCCCCGAGTTTACAGGGACAGCTGCACATGGTAGTCAGGGCTGCAGCAGTTCACATCTAACCCAGAAGATTATTATATACCGTGTTTCCATCTCAAAGGGCTCTTGTATTTAGGAACCTGCACACGCCTTCTTTTTAAACCAGAATTTATGGGGATACAACGATAATTTTGTAGCACATGTTTGCAGCTTGTATTGCACCAGGTATTGAAGAGATTGAAATCACAAAAAGAAACACTGAGTTTCAAAAACACTGCGAGAAGCCAAGGACTGTACTTTGGTAAATAAAAACAAAATGTTTCAGTTGAACATAATTTGTAGAAAATCAGCTTAGAGGAAGCAACAGCAGACGGTGATCAGCTTGCTCACTGCCAAGTTCCACAGCTAAGGCAGACTTGCTAAGTCTGTGGATCATGATGCCCTGGAAGTCATACGTGCCTCCAGACTGATACTGGAACAAATACAGTACGATTAGAGAAAAGGAGAGTGTCCTTACTTGGAGACACACAGTCTCCTTCCTGGAAAGAACACATACACCAACATAGTGATGTCAGGAAGGGGTTACACATGTCCCTTAAATGAAATTTTGAAAATGCAGAAGTGAGAGAAGAGCTAAAAGGCCTTGCATAACACAAAAAAGTGGAAATAATTCCAATTAAGGTTTCGATGGCCATGCTTAGAAACAATTAAAAGCATAGCTTCTTGAACAAAAGTATCAGGACTTAAGAACTGTTTTGTTTTTTTTGTTTTGGTGTTTCTCTTTTCATTCAAAAATTGCATAACAAAGACAAGTATGTAAACTTTCTAATCCTATTTCACAATATATAGAATGGGATTGCTAGTGTAACTTACATAAAATAAACTAACTAATGCATACTAATAATTTAGGACATGCTTGGCATGGATTAGTGCTCATTAAATAGAATTTGGGTTTTTTTCAATGTGCATTTATTGCTTATTTATATGTCAGACAATCTAATAATTTACAGTACAGAAGTGAACAACTCAAGCAAGAACATGATATTTACATTACAGTGTGGTTTAGGAAGATAAAAAGTCAATACAAAATAATGATAGGCAAGGGTTTGGGCTGAAATACCTATAGAGACAATATAGAAACCCATGGGAGGACACCACTGTGGCAAAAATTACCAGGAAAGGTTGTGGCAAGAATCTAAAGGTAATTAGAGACTTGGCAGAGGCAAAGGAAGAGAGAAAGCTAAGAGGTAGGGAGACACTCTAGGTATGCATATGGACTCAAGGAGAAATAGAGATAGAGCATGGTACCCTCATGGGGCAGATGAGCATGTAGGGAACCTGGAGTAGGTAACTTTTGTGTGGGGAAGTAGGAAGAATGCAGATTAGGGGGAGGGGAGATTCAGGCTCTGTGCCAGTACATTCTGATTTTACAGTAGCATCAGTGGAAAATATTTAGAGAGGAAATGGCAAGTACTGCTTATTTTTCAAAGACTAGCTGATTCATTTAAACTCGAATAAATTTGAAATTAACAAACTAAATAGAAGACTTTTACACAGGCAAAAGATGGGCAGTTTGGAGTAGGATGGTGGTAGTGGGCTTGGAGGCAGATGGATTTGAAGACTGAAGCTGCAGAAGTTGATGACTAATTGGAAGATTGGAAGGAGGGAAAGAGGATATGTAGAAGTTAGGCTTGGCACCTTGGCTGATGGGGATACTCCCTACTGTGACAGGAAAACAGAGCAGGAGATTTGGGGGCATCAGAGCTAATGACTTTGATTTCAACTGATTTCTGATTTTTTAAAGATTTGACTTCCAGTCTAGCTTAATGCAATGTGATTTAAAAGTGATGCATATTCAGTAGAGACTGCACTTTACATTTTGATTATTTCTTTCCCCTAGGCAAGCTATACACTGCATGCTACTACCTTGAGAAGCTGAGAAGAGGCAGCCACCCGTACCTCCCAGTCAGGCACGCAGTCATGGGGATAAACAGCTGACATAGGACAGTGTACTTTGTTTCTAAGGTTTGTCTATACAAGTAGCATTCTCTGTGTATAACAAGGACCTTTTTGCTACAACCATGCTAGTCGGTGGTGGCTGTCAGCACAGGAGGACACCATTAGTGTCCAGCTGCACCATGCTGGTCAGTGGTGGCTATCAGGAAGGTGTTCTCCCCTCTTAGATATAGGTACCTCAACAACAAGGGCCTGGGGAGATACTGGTCAGCTGGAGACTTGAGTAAGGACTGGATGCACTGTGGGCAGAGTGATGATGTGGGCAGCACAGGCTGAGGAGACGGGGGCCAAAGCACAGCAGTGTACTGTGGAGAGTCTTCACATCCTGGAGTAAACAGCTAAAGTAGGCATCACCCTTGGGAGAGCCACACTGGAATGGGAGACTTCTGCTACTGAAAGATGAGCAGGTTCTCAGCTTTCACACAATTTCAGAGTCCTACTTTTAAAAGGATCAATAAACACATAGGGACGTAAACAAATACAAGAAGTAAGGAAATCAATTCAGGAAAGCTAGAAAAGTTGAAGAAATCATCATCACTTTGGAAACTCAAACCACAGAGGATGAATTCAGCAAGGAAATGGAAACTCTGACAGATATCCAAACTGAAAATAGTCAAAATGAAAGAATCAATAATGATAATAATAAAAACAATACTGAGGCCCAAACTAAGAATCCATGGGGTAGAATAAGGAGCTAAGATAAATCCTAAAGGCAGAGACAACTGATTTGTTGAAATTAGTTAGAGACAGAAATAGATATACAAACAAGGGCTTAGAGACAGAAATAGATATACAAACAAGAGCTATTTAGAACCTCTTTACAGCATAGCACAGTGAAGAAGTTAAAAAACAAAAATACAAAGCAAGTAAAATATAACAAAAGACTGATGGTAAAAGAAAATCAAACTAGCCTTAAGGTAAGCACATGAGAATAACATGAAGCCTCTCATCAGCACCCCCGAAAGCCCAGGGCAGCCTGGAGTGAGAGGTATCAAATCATGGAAGTAAACAACTGCCAGTCAAGATGCTATATCCAGCAAAGTTGACTTTTGAAATGACGAATAACTGGAGGACAGTAGAAAACAAGTTCAAACTAAGACAATCCACAACAACCAAGCCGATGCTGCAGAAAATACCTGAAAGAATACTATACACTGAGGAAGAAGAAAGACACATTTCTGAGAGCACAGGAGAGAGTACATTTATGAGATGAGTAGATGCACAAAGGAAAGCTTAGACATCACTACCATATTGCATGCAGTAAGCCAGCAACCTTCTAAAACTCACAGATAAGAAAGCAAATAACTATGCCTTTAACCAGAGAAACTACCAAAAACTATGGGATTTATCAAATAATCACCTTCAAAAGCAATTGCCTCTATGCACCATTTAAGGCACAAGGACATGCTGATTGGATAAAAAGTAGGTCCCACTGCCTTCTGCCTCCAAAAAACACATCTCATTGGCAAAGACACCAATGGACTAATAGTTAAAGGATGGCTATCAACCTGAAAAGCAAAAGAAATAAAGGCAAGCTGAGTTCATGTTCCAGTTTTCTTTCTCTAGCTGTCATAAAACACTTTGGCAGAGAGCCGGGCGGTGGTGGTGCACACCGTTAATCCCAGCACTCGGGAGGCAGAGCCAGGCAGATCTTTGTGAGTTCGAGGCCAGCCTGGTCTACAGAGTGAGATCCAGGAAAGGCGCAAAGCTACACAGAGAAACCCTGTCTTGAAAAAAAAAAAAAAACAACTTCGGCAGAATGCAGCTTGAGGGGGAAAAGATTTGCTTAGCTTATACTTGGAAGTCACAGTCCATGCTTGAGGGCAGTCAGGGCAAGAACAGAAGGGAGAACTAAAGGAAAAACATGGAGGAAAACTGCTTGCTGGGTCAGTCACAGACTCATGCTTAGCTAGCCTACATCAGGACCAACTATTCAGGAAATGGTGCAACCCACAGTGGGTGTCAATTCACATCAATTAACAATCAATACAACCGCTCACAGATCAAATAAGAACAACTACTCAACTCTTTTTTCAGGTGATGTAGGCTGTCCAGTTGACAGTTAATGCTAAATAGGACAAGTAACTATGCTGAGATCTTATAAAGTAGACTTCAAACCAAAATAGGAAAGGATAAATATGGGCTACTATATAATAATAAAGACAAATATTCATTCAGAAGATTTCATAACTTTAATATTGTATACATCAGATATGGGAAGCTTCTAAATTATAAAATAAATATTAAAAGTCATGAAAGGTTGTGTTTGTTCTTGACACAACAGTGAGTGACTTTAGTACTCACTCTTATCTCTAGATCATCATCCAAATGAATATCAGAGATAAACTACAGCATAGATGGATTGGACTAAACAGATATCTACAGAACACTCCATCTAACACATGTAGAATACACACACTTCTAAGCAACCTGGAAAATCATCTCTAACATTGATTACATTTATAGATCACAAAACAAGCCTTAGTAAATACAAAAGAATCTAGAGTATTATCTGAATATTAGTAGCATATAGCGAAATAAAGCCAAGAATCAGCAACAAGAGAAACCACAAAAAAGCAGTCAAATACTTGGGACACTGAACAGTATGCTCCTGAATTAACCGTGGGTTATTTTATAAGTTGAGAGTATTCCTAGAATTAAATGAAAATGACAGCACAGCTTCACAGAACGGAGTATACAATGAAGGCAGTTCTCAGGGGAAAGCTTAAGAGCTTACATTTAAAAGGTCAGAGAGATCCAAAACAAGTCAATGATCCATCCCAAAGCTCTAGGGAAAAAAAAAAAACAATAAAGGCTGAACTCAAATGCAATATATAACAAGAAGTAATGAAAGCTGGGACAAATACCGATGAAAAGGAAATTGGAAAAAAAGAGGTGGGGGGGTGGAATTCAAGATGGCAATATGTCGCCAGTGCCCACGGAGCTGAGTGCAGCTTCTAGGATCCTGAGAGACCCACAGAGGCTTCGCAGGAAGAGGCAATGTGGGCAGAGCATGAGCCTGCAGAGTACACAGTATCTCCAGGGGGGAAAAGGCAGGTCTTATGAGAAGATGTCTTTAAAAGGTGGTTTCATGGAACTGGAGAAAAAGACGGTGGAACCAAGGACCGTTCCAACTCTGCAGTGATACGCTCCTTTGTTTGCTGTGGCTGCGCTCCCAAATCTGTCACTGCAACGTCTCCAGTTCTGCTTCTCTCAGCCGTGGGCACCTCTTGGTTCCTGGAAAATCTGGAAGAAATAAAACAAAAAAAAAATGAAATCTAGCAAAATTAAATCAAACAGTGTAAGCAGCTTAAACAGAAATATGGCAGGTCATGGCACTGCTGCAATAGATAAAAATATGCCCAAAGAAAAAGCCAGAACTTGGCAGGCTCACTGAAAAATTCTATCAAACTTTAAAGGATGATTTACTACCAACACCTCTCAAACTGCTCCATAAAACAGAAAGCAGGGCTGTATTGCCAAAATACTGTATGAAACCAGCATTATTCTGGTAACAAAACTAGAGAAGGATACACAGACAAAAAGTTCTCAACAAAATGTTTTCAAATTGAAATCAACAGCACATGACAAGCATTGTGCATTATGACCAAGTTGGTTACAACCTAGCGATGCAAGGTTGATTTAACATCAGCAGGTTAATAATTGCAATACAGCACATAAATAAGCTTCAAGTCAGAAATCATGTGATCATCTCTGAATGATAGATAGTGAAAAGGCGCTTGACACAGTTCAATATCACTGCATGATAAAAATCCTGAAACACTGGGATAACAAGAATGTATCTCAACACAATCAAAACTATATATGACTAATCTAGAGCCTACATCACATGAATGAAGAAAAACCAAAACATTTCCTCTAACATCAGAAACGAGACAAAGGTACTCACTTTCTCCATTTTACTCAATATAGCGTTTAAAATCTTGGCTAGAGAAATAAGACAAGAAAAAGGAATGGAAGATGCACAGCTAGAGCAGTAAATCAAATTTTCTTTTCAGATGACAAGATCCTACACTTAAGATACACTAAAGACTCCACCTGAAAACTGTTAGATATGACAAATATAAAATCAATATACAAAATCAGAAACTTTACTGTAGATCATTCATGAAGGTGATGAAAAGCAATTAGAAGAAGCATGCCATTCACAATCCCTAAGAATAAGCCTGACCAAGGAGGAAAAAGGTCTCATAAACTTTACAACCCTGAAAAAAAAAAATTGAAGAAGATACTAGAAGACAGAGAAATGAAAACACAGTCTAGAAACTTAATGCAATCTCCCTAAAAGCTTCAATTACATTCATCACAGAATTGTAAGAGGCAATCCAAAAATTTATGTTAAGACACAAAAGACCCCAAATAGCCAAAGCAATCCTAAGCATAAAAAATAATGTTAGAGGCATCGTAATACCCAATCTTAATTTGCCATTCTAACAAAGACAGCATGATATTGGCACAAATAGACATGCATATTAATGGACTTGAATGGAGCACCCAAAATAAACCTATATAGCTATAATAATCTAACTTTACATTTTTATTATTTTATATTTACATTTCTGTGTATCTGAGGGGTATAGTATGTGCATGTGAATGCAGAGGCCTGTGACAGTCCGAAGTTCCCCTGGAGCTATAGTTACAGGCAACTGTGAACTGCCTAATAGGATACACTGGGGGACAATTTTCCTAGCTGGACTATCCAGAATTGGTGGGTTCAGGTTCAGTGAGAGAGCCTTCCTCAATAAATAAAACGGGAATCGATAAGGAAGACACCCAATGTCAACTTTGGCTTCTATGCATGCATGCACACATGTATACATGTATCCACACATATATGTGTGACCATACATATACAATACACATATGTATACAAAAAGAAAGAAAGAAAGAAAGAAAGAAAGAAAGAAAGAAAG